>MU223739.1:2620790-2645425 GCA_018584345.1 Thuja plicata
AAGGCAATTCAAGAGAAAATGAGAAAGGCACATAGGGAAGCCCAAGCACTTGAACAGGCAAGGGATATTCTACAAAAAATTGTTCCAGATGTCAAAATTGAAGATAACACATCAGTCATGGAACAAATAGATGTTCTTACCAATGCCATCACAAATCAGAATGTAGATGCAGAGAAGGCAATGGAAGAACAGGCAGAGATGAAGTATCAACACAAACTAATTGAGAAGATCAGCCAAGAAGTGGTAGAGAACAAGGTAAATCTATCTTAGCTAACAAGTGAATTAGAACCTACGATTGCTGAAGCTATTAACTTAGTTCAGAAATAATGCACATTAGAAAATTTCACTAAAGAAAATAGTGAAAAGCTGTCACAATTAGATTCAGATCTAACAGCTAGTGCACTAAGTCTAACCTCTTATGCAAACACTATAAAGTTGCATCATGAAAAGATAACAAAGGTAAACAGATTAAGACAAGAAATATGGGATGCAGAGACTCAATTTAGAAATGAGGTTACAGAGCTTCAAGCTCAAATTTTTCCAAACCTCACCACTCTGCAATAGCATATTGCAGATGCAAGAAATCTAATCACAACCCCAGAGATGTCTGTGGTAGACAACATATATGACATGCATGTGAGGATATCACTTGAGAATTTGGCTCTTGAGAATTTGAAATAAAAATGGGAGAAAATGATGGAGGAAATCAAAGCCTCACACTCTCACATTTTTGAAAAGATGTAAGTACCTTTTCCCTCATTATCAAAAAAGGAGGAATGTATACATATGTACAATATACTTTAGTAATAAAAAGGAGAAATGTATACATATGTACAAATACATTGAGGATATGTATAATGTATGTACAACAAGATAGACATTTACATAAACTTACACTTATCGGCATATGCATAGGGGGAGTCATTTCATGACTAAGGAATAAGTATACACAGGTGTACATACTAATGCATCAAGTATGTTGCACATATTAGTTTTTGATACTAATGTCAAAGGGGGAGATTGACGACACTAAGTTTTTCCATTAGTATACTTAAAGGAAAAAACATGATCAAGGTCATCGGTATAAGCATAACCAGCGGAAAGTAAGCATAACCAGCAGACAGCAAGCATACCCGACAGGACAAAATGTCTAACGTGAAAATACTAAGTATAGAAATTACCGACGACAAGCATAACTGACAATATAGTTTTGAGAACATCACCGACGAAGCAGAAAATGCATACCCGACGAACAGATCAAGTAAGGAACACCGACGGAGAAGAAAACTGACACTGACAGAGCAGCCCGACCATCAGAACCGATAGTTAGATAAAGAACCCGCAAAAAGTGGATCTGATTTTACACGTCAGATAAAGCAATGTAATTCTATTTATAGATTTTTTATTTGTTTTAAATCTTAACTTAAGGTTCAAGCAAGTATATTGTAAATGTTTTAGAGCATCCTAACGGATCTAAAACATATCTAACTAAAGATCAAGGTCAAGTTGTAAACCTTGGATCTAGAGTTAATTTGAAAAGCGTGAATCAAGAATAGAACTAGAAACTAGTATAAATAGATGTTCCATCATTTGTAATAACTAGGACTTGTAATCATTTGAAGAATGATAGTAGCTATGGAGAGCATCTAAGCAGAAGAAGAGAATTCATGCAAAGTTCAGAAATAGATCACAACAGTTATCAAAAACACAGGAAGGCTACCGACGAGCAGAGACAAGGTACTACTCAATCACTCAAGGTGATTACATACATACATTGTAAGCTATACATGATCTGTTATCAAAAATTCGAAGATTGCATTCACTATCAGATCAACATTTATATTGTAGTTGCATTCTAACAAGTGCATCACAACATAAATCCTTTTGTAGAAGGTGGACTTAACAGTTCTTTGATAAATCTCTTAATAGAGTGCACACCTAATAGTGTTGCTAAAGCTTCAAACGAAGTAGATCCTAATAGGTCTCCACTCTAATACTCTTAACAGGGTAGATCATCAGAAGTGATCATTTGTAAGCCTTTACCGGCTCCCTTCTTATCTTCAAATAGTGAAGTTTTGTGGGTAGACATCCCCACCGCGGTTTTTACTTCCTAACAAGAGTTTTCTGCGATATCATATCATGTGTTATGTGTTATTTGTTTTCATGAATGTTTCTTGAATATTTAGACATATAAAGAACTTATATTATGATCACACATACATAAGAAAAGATGAACAAATAGATAGGTATATACAAATCTGATGACACAAAGGTTAAAGGGTCAATCACATAAAAATTTGTAGAGGTACTGATTCACCCCTCCCCTCTCAGTACATCATTCCAATAATTCCAAAACATAGGTCCTCTTGTGGGAAAGGGGGAGATGGAAGTCTGAAGCCAAGATATCCCAGGGAAGGAGGGAGCCCTGGTGGATAATGTTGCAAAAGCATCTGATACCTTTCTCTATCCATTTCCTTGTCGAGCAGCCTTGTAGTAGTACCAGGGGTTTGCCATTGTGGGTTAGGTTCCACCATATGGATTTATCCCCGCAGATCACTCCCTTATCTTCCAAGGGGGAGGTGTTCGGGAGGAATCTCTTGACATGCCTCCAACCCTTCTAGATTGCCTTTAAGACATTGGATCCTGCGACTTTTACCTTGCACTCCAGCCCTATCAAATATAAGAAGCTTAGGTTATTCCAATGTTTAGATTTGACCGGATGACCTCTACAAATATTATTCCTCAAAAGGATCTTCCAAGGTTCATCCCCTATTGCAGCTTTGGCAATCCATTTAAGAGCCAGGGAGATTCCATGGGTCTTGAGGTCCTTGAGGCCTAATCCTCCCCATATTCTGCTCCTGGTGCACCACTCCTAGGATACTGCATGGGTCTTTTTGTTGCACATGCTATCTGACAAGAGGAAGTTCTTGATAATCTTCTGAATCTGCTCAAATTGATTCTAGTTAAAGAGCCATGTAGATGAATAGTATATGGGGTAGGAAGAGAGAACCTTCTGACATACTTGAAGCCTCCCTGGGAAGGATAGGAGGTTGCTACCCCATTTGTTTAGTTTTAGATGGATCTTGTCCTTAATCCAGTTCCACATATTATTGATGTTGGGTTCCACTGCAAATGGGATGCCTAGGTACTTTACAATGTGGTTGGGACCTCCCCATTCAAGGCTGAGTCTACTCCACCAGTCCGGGGGTTGTTCATTTCATCCTAGCATAATTGACTTAGCGATGGAGATCTTGCTTCCTGAAGCTTGACAGAACAAATCCAATTTAGCCATGAGTCTGACCATGTTTTCTTCTTCCAAGTTCATGAGAATCGCAGTGTCATCTGCAAATTGGATGTTTGACACTTCTTGGCCATTGGGCAGGGTTATTCCTCTAACTCTGGGGGATAAGGAGTCATCGCTTAAGAGATAGTGGAGGGATTCAACAGCAATAACAAAGAGTGAGGGGGAAAGGGGACATCCCTGTCTGATGGATCTTGAGAGCTCAAAAGCTTTAGATCTGACTCCATTAACCTCAATCATCACCATGGCTCCATTAAGTAGGGTGGTCACCATATATTGCAGAAGGTTTTAGGGAACCCCGGGATATCAAGCATACAGAGGATGAACTTCCACTCTATCTTGTCATATGCTTTCTCATAGCAATGAGTAGCATTGAACAGTTTTGCCCAGAGGTTCTAGCCCAATCTAGTGATTCCCAGCATGTAAGGAGATTTTCAAGTATGTATCTGCCTTTGACAAAACTAGTTTGGGTGCTATTGATCACTTTGGGGAGAATGTTCACAAGTCTAAGGGATAGGGCTTTGGCCATAATCTTATAGCCTACATTGAGTAGGGTAATGGGCCTCCAATTTTTTATGAGGAGTCTATCTCCCTCCTTAGGTATGAGTTTAATAAGACCAGCATTGATTGTCGGGTCAAGGGATCTTGCATCATTGGCTTCTCTAAATGTCAAGAGGAGACTATGACTAATCCACTCCACATTGTTTTTAAAGAATTCTACTATTAAACTGTCAGGGCTTGGGGCTTTGTCATTGGCCATGCTCTGTATGGAGTCTCTGATTTCTTGAATAGAGAGCTCTCTCCCGATCACTCTTGCCCCCTCTTCTGAGATTTTACTAGGGATGATGCTCTTGATCCTCTTTCTAGCAGCTTCCATGGAGTCGTCATCTGCTGAAGTGAAAAGTTGTTGTAGAATACTGAGAAGGTGTTGGCAATATCCCCTTGGTTAGTGATGGCTGTGTCCTGATCTCTAATACATGTAATCATGTCCCTTGCCTCCTTCTTCTTAAGAGTCTGGAAGAAGAATTTTGAGCCTCTGTCTCCCAGATTAAGCCAGTTGGCTCTGGCTCTGATCTTGGCTCCCCTGGTTCTATCCAATTGAATATTTCTGAGGGCCTCTCTACTGTTCATTACTTTATCAAGGAGGTTGAGTTCTTGGGGGTGGTTCTGAAGTTCTGCCTCTTGGAGGCCTTCAACTAGTTTGATCTCATTCCTCCTGCCATCTTTGGCTCTTTTCTTACCCACCACCTTAAGCATAGCTTGCCAAGAATAGGAAGTTTGGTTCCATCTATCTACTTCAGATTCATGCTTGGCAACAGAGTTGTTAAACCAGGCAATGATTTTGATTGCTGCCTGCACATCTGGATCCTTGAGGAGAGAGGAGTTGAGAGAAAATCCGATCTTCCTCCCCTCTGATGAAACCTTATTAGTAATGACATGGATGCTGGTGAGAATGGGGTGGTGGTCAGAGAGGGTGAAAGGGTGAACTTTGACATTGTTGTCTCCAGTTGTGGGGGGACAGCTAAAGAACTGTTTGTTCATGTATAGCTTTTCAAGTCTGGAGTAGATTCTCTTCTCTCCTTTTTGAAAGTTAGACCAGGTAAACCAAATGCCCTTGGATTCAGTTTTCTTTCCTGCCAGGGGGTCAAAGAGATTAATCTTAGGTAACATCCTATTCCAAAAGATCATTTGATTGCCCTTCCATTCAAAATGGAGGCCTCCTTATTTGTCTTGGGCCCTCTCAATCATATTAAAGTCTCCAACAATGATCCACGGGATGTCTTCCAGCTCCGAGATCCACTTCCATAATTCTATCCTGGCCATGTGTTCATTAGGGGCATAAATGGAACAGACACCAAAGGTAGAGTTACCTTCTTTAATAACTTTCCAAATGGCTCTATTGCAGGGGGAGGAACCCCACCTCTCAATTGATTTCCTCCACCTAGGTCCAACCAGAATCAATGTGCCTCCCTTACCCCTCTAGTGTTTGGTAGAGAATGCCTTAGAATCCTTCCATATGCATTTGAGGGCGATCTGTAGGGAGAATCCAACAGCTTTAACCTCTTGAATCATAAGGATGTCTAAATCTTGGTTGATCTGTAAAAATCTCTTAACCACATACTTCCTATCAGAGGATTCTAACCACCTAACATTCCATGAAGCACAATTTACCGCCATTGGGAAACTATTTGTTAGGTTCTCTCAGAGCCTTGAAGCTCTTGAAGCATTGGGGGATATCCTTCTTAGGTGTTTTATGAGGTTTAGGTTTACCAAAAATATTAGGGGGCCTTCCTCTCTTCTTTTTGACGGTGATTCCCTCAGGTTCTCCCTTCTCAATCTTTTTCAATGGTTGCTTGGCCATTCAAGAGGTGAAGACAAAGGAATTGTCTTCATCTCTGCAATCCTTTGTTGGACCAGCCACAATCTCTCCTTCCTCAAGGCCTAACTCCTCCTCCTGCTCTAGCTCCAACCCCAGCATCTTTGCAGCAACAGATGGTAGTACTGGCACTATATTCTTCTAGCCTCTAGCTCTCCATATGTTCGGTGGGGGGGAGTGGGGGGGGGGCAAGTATCACTACAATGGAGAAGCCATTAATTTTATCCCCTCCACCATCTGTTGGGGGCTCACTGTTACCTCCCATGGCCTGATTAATAGCATTGGGTTCAATCTGAGGAGGGCTGGATAGTGGGCAAGGGCTACCACCCTTTGCTACAGGTATATCAGGCGTTGGAGCCAGACCAGAAGAAGACTCTCGACCTTGCGGAAGGACATACGAGGTCTTCCATTTGGGTTTAGGGACTGCTCTGATCTTATCAGCCTTGATTTGGATCCATTCCAGAGCTATTTGCTGAGCATTAGGGTTTTTTTGCTTAGCCCTGGTGTGTTTAACTTTAGGTTTCAATCCAAAGTCTAATTCTTTGGGGTTGGGGAGGTCCCGGAGAACTTCAGGGATTGCAACATCCACCTTCGAGGGATCGGGTTGGTGGTCAAATTGCCCTTTTAGTTTGTCAAGGGTTTCAGCAAGCGCCGCTGTATCTTGCCTCCAATCCATGGGGGTAGCAGCTTGGGCAGGAGTAAGATCACGGGTTTCCCCGGAGGGTGGGATTGGGTGGTGGAGGAGAAACAGAGTTAGGAAAGGGGTCTTGCGAGGCAGGGGCTTTGGAAGTTCCTGACTTGGTGGGTAGCGACCGAGAAGGTGGGAGTCGTTTGGTGAGAAAAGGGCAATCGTGTTTCTTATGGCCTTCTTTCCTGCAAAGGTAGCAGTTGTTAATGTCTCCCATTAAGGTAACAGGGCACACCATGTGGGAGCCTCCAAGGTCAAACTAGATAGAGTCTGGGAAGTCGACGCCTGGTTTGAGTGATAAGAGAACTCTGACATCAGTGTGGAGGATCAAGGTATTGGACTAGTCAATTTTCAAAACTTTGCCAACCGGGTCCAGAGCCTGTAGAATAAGGTTGAGGAGAAACAGGGGCAGATTATCGATGACCACCCATCTAGGGCTAGAGAGCGCAAGGACTTCACTGTGGCAGGCTTCCAAGGACCATGGGATTGCTCGAAATTTACAGGGGCCAACTTTCCAGTATTGTCGATCGACAACAAATTTTTGGGATTTAGGGTCACAAAAGAATAACAAAAATAGACCTTTTTGGATCATTTGACAGTATGAAAATTGAAAGCCTAGTTTATTACTCCACACCGTTGAAACCAATCATTGAGAAAAGCCCTCGATGGAAGTCTAGTAATATCAACAGCAGCAAAAAAAATGGCAATATCTCTAAGTCTAGTCTTTTCTAGTTCTATTGCAGAGCACATTTGCAGGTTAGGCTTGATGACAAGCTTTGGGGATGGTGGAATCTTACCTCCAGTTCCTGTTGCGGCTTCTGTAGTTTGGGCTTCGGAAGAGACAAAGTAGGCTCCAGCCGGTAGCGCCCTCTCATTCTGGACCGCTTATTTGAATGACCTCGGTTTGGGTTGGACTCCTTCTCCTCCATTTTCAGCGCTAATGGGGGTTTCTTTCTCCACTTTTGCCGAGCGATTTTCAACTTGCTTGGGATCGATAATGATGCTACAAAGAGTTTTTTTATTTTTATGCCCATTTGGGCCGCTCTCATTAATGGGCGGGGAGTTAATGTTGTTTCCTCCCCCAGGAGAGGTAGAGGCCATTAAGGACTTACCCAATTCACTAACTCTTGACAGTACGGCGGTTGGGTCAAATCCTCAGCGATTTCCATTTTTTACTTAGAATGATTAAGTATCTTTTTAATGATTATTTAGTTCTAAATAATTTTGTGTATGTACGTTTCTTCTTATATCGAACCTTTATAAATCTCGTTTCTTGTCACATTGTTGTTGCTGTTATATTTCCTGTTTCTCGTAACATAGAAATGTCTTTTTAGTGTTTAACAAAAAAATTATAAAGAATTGGATGTCGAAGATGAACCATAAAAGAAGTTTGCATGATCTAATATATATGTTTGATTCTTGAAGGTATAATAAGACAATGGGGAAATCTAATATAGGTTGAATGCACTTGTCTTCCGGATCTTGTTATAAAAACTATGTGGTTCTATTAATAGAATTAGTTTTGAAGTAATCAATGAGATCGTTTACTGCCACGTACGCTTCTTGTGGGTCTAACGTGTAACTGGGAAGCTACGTGTACGCTGTCTAAATGATGAGAGCGAGGAAGAGAAATATATATACAATTTTATGGAGGGCGTTTGTGAGGAAAAATGACACAGCAAGAGATTGAAGGAGGCTCTCCTGTTGCAGACCCCAATTTATCAGAGGAGGGCATGCCCAAATATAAGGCGGAGGAGAAGAAAAAGAAAGACAAATATGGTGTTCTTCACAGGCTTCAACAGAGCACTAATATGGTGAAAGATTTCTTTGCAGACAAGATGGACAAAACTGGCCATACTGTTAAGGATGCGGCCCAAAGAGTCTGGAAAAGTTTTGGAGTTTAGAATGCCTTTTTCAATTGCGTTTCATCTTTTTCATGGAGTTTTTGTGATTTCAGTAGTAGTTGGTGTGTGTGTGTATTGAGAGATGGGGAAATTGGTTTCTGTAGTTTTCGTTTTGTTTTGCTTTTCCTGTGAATTATTTAGTCATTTTCATTTGGCAAATACTTTGGCACTTTATTTTATAATTTTTTATTTTTTATTATTAAATTATTATTTTCTAATAAAATCTATTATACTTAATTATATTATATTTAATATTATTACTATAATTAATTATTAGACAAATACTTCATTTTCTTTCATTTTCTCTATTGATTAATTTTGATAATTTTTAATATTATTATTATAATTAATTAGGCAAATACTTCATTTTCTTTATTGATTAATTTTGATAATTATTTTCTTTATTGATTAATTTTGATAATTATTTAATTAGCAGATAGGATCAAATTGATTAACATTGACAATACTGCATACCTAATAAAGTATTGGAAATCATGAGTACCTAATCAAGTATTGGAAATCAAATTAATAACATTGACAATAGATTTTAACACACACACACACACACACATATATATATATATATATATATATATATATATATATATATATATATATAACAAATGACTTTATAAAATAAGATAACTACATTGTATTGTTTTAATAATTATGATATGTAAATATAATAATAATTATATCACATAGATAAATAAATAAATACATTGATGTGTATGATGAAAGGCTAAAAAAAAAAAAAATTCTTTAATTGTTAAAATTTGATTTGATAACATTAATTTTTTATATTTTACATAAATATCCAACTAAACATATTGATAAGTTTAGAGGAATACCAACTTTTATTCTATTTTGTATTTTTTGTAATTATTTACTTTCTAATTTTTACTATGAAGTGGGTGTTTATGTAATTTGTGTATATGTGAATTTGAAATTTAAAAATGTAATTTAATTTTTATTTATTTATATGATATAAATTTCATAATTATTTATTTTATTTTATACTTTTAAGAATATACTTTAATTATTGAAGTTTATGATTTTTTTTAAATGTCAAGGAATGGAAAACATGTTGAATTTGCAAATCATGTTAAATTTGCAAATCTTGGAGAAGTTTAGTTAAATAAATATATTTAATAAAATGTTGAAATATTTTATATACATTTATAAAATTGTTCAAATAAAATAATGAATTGAATATTAGAATTTCAAATAAAATAATGAATTGAATATTAGAATTTCAAATAAAACAACGAATTGAATATTAGGATTTTAATTTGACTTCTATTGAATCTATTTTTCAATCTCATAAATACATTATAACTTAGTTCATCTACATTAATATTTCACTCAATATTTTGTACATAAATTTAATAGTATTTATAGAAAATGAAAAAGGTTGCAAATATTTTGTACATAAATTTAATAGTGTTTATAGAAAATGAAAAAGGTTGCAAAAGTTTTAAGTGATCCACAAGTGTTTATATGTCGTAACATCAAAGGTGACAAAAAAGAGTGTTTATATGTCGTCACATCGAAGGTGACAAAAAAATAGACAGATCATGTGGGACAATCCTCTAAGTAAGCTATAAAAATATTTTATTTTCATTTATAATGCTTGTTTTTTTAGTGTATATTTGAAAATAATTAATTTTTTACTCCATCTTTTTAGGAAAACTATAACTAATATGATGTATAAGGAAAGAGATTTAGAGAATGAAAACATAACCAATAGGGATAAGGGATAACTTTAAAACCTTCCCCCCCCCTTGGAACGTGATGTAAAATTATGGCGAATCCAACATTATTTGGGGGGGGGAGGGATTTTCATATTGATGGCGATTTCTTTTTAAGATTAGGTAAAGAAAAAATTTGTATTGACCATTTTTTTTCCTACTGTGTGAAAATTTCATAAAAGCATGAAAATTCCATAAAATCATGGCGAACAATACATTAGTGAGGGGGAAAACATATATTGTTAATTTGTTACTTGTACGAGGCAATTGATCAGAGATCTAATTAATGCAACATCACATCGAGGTATATCGCCTTTATTTGATGCCAACTTGTCTACAAACTCTGCACGATGGTATCGATAAGTGTGACCACATCAACACATACCTAACATCCATCGTTGTATAATTTTAAATTTATTATTCGAGACCGTTCGATGATTGTCGATCAATGAATGAAGTTTTATTTCAGCCCCAATTTCTTGAAGCAAACAGAGTTCTCCGGGTAGAAGATGACATAGAGTCACGTATCAAATCTTAACCTGTGCCTTAACTGTGATCATCGATTACAACTATTAGTACTTTACGTGGATGGTGGATAATGTTGCACGGTCTTTCTCAATAAGAAAGAAATGTCTTATCATTGACAATGACATCTCTAACTGTCATCAAATCAGCACACACAACTTCAAAATTGGTACGATAATAGTACCAATTTCTCACACTCATGCATTTATGGGAAATATTTACATGCAGATATGAAAGATTAAAAAAATTAAAGGACAAAGAATTTAATAAGGAATTAGAGAAGTAATAATGAATTTCTTTAAGTATCAATCAAGGCCATTTATAATCAATCTTGCTTCTTTCTTTTTCAATTTTCTTTTGGTAGAAAATTTGAAATTTTGCCTCTAGTTTTAAGGTTTAGCCTTTTAGGTTTCTAGTTTTGTAGGATGTGGAGATGGATACTCCAATCATATTGAGATGCATGTCTATGGAGGGCCATAAGGCCTTCTTGGGCATGGTCTCAAATGCAAAACTCACTTCAACTTGTAACGAGGTTGGGTCTTTTATAAACAATATTGTGTTGATGGTGCTCGGTCGAGTGTTCCTTCGAAATGTTGACAAATATCGCGTCAACATGAACATTACATATCAGTTCTTGGTGTCTCTCCTTAACCTTGGGGGAGAGAAGGTGGATATGTTCATGTTGTTGAGGAAGATTTTTAAAGAGGAATTCTTGGGGGGAAACGTTCAAGTTGTCATTTTCACAAAATTAGGGTTAGGGATCCCCTTGGCAAGTGAAATACCCAAGCTTCTCCAATCCAGGCAAAAATGTCACCATGAAACCCTTTCTTTTGAACCTAAATGTAGAGCCCTTTCTTTTGAACCTAAATGTAGAGCAGTTGACAGGACATCAGAGGTGGGTGCAGATTGCAAGGATTTTTCACAGAAATGGTTTCTCCTTGAAGAATCATAGGACCTAGACTACAGATTGCTTGATGAATTCTCAGAGGTTATCCTCTCTCAAGAATTATACTTAGATGGGGGAGAAGATCCTTAGTGGTCCAAGGTCCTCATGGCCCATCACCCTATGCTCTATTTTTTTGAATTGAAGGGTTTCGGGCATCTCTTACCTCCATTGGGTTTCCTTTTTTAGTTTTGTTTTTTGATACTATCATACCAGTGCCCTAGTGGCTATAAGTTTGTTTTGATACTATCATAAGGAGTAACACCCCTCTTTTTGGCTATGAAGTTTTGGAGGGAGTCCGCCTAGTGTAAATTTGGGAACAAATAAATGAAATTTTGTAACTTTGTTTCAGTTTGCCTTTTATGAATGTAAAAATTGATTCCAATTTCATTTTTTTGCAAATTTTCACATAGCATATTCAGTCTGTGATGAAATGGCCAAAATTTTGTGTAATAATTTATGGGAAAATTTGAAATTACAATGCAGCACCCCGTTTATAATTTTTCAAAAAAAATAAGCCTAACCCTAATTCTAATGTTAACCCTAACCTTAATAAACTTGTGACAAATAGAAAAAAAATTAATAAACATTTCTTAAAGTATTTGGAAGATATGTGTAACATGTTTTAGTTATTTTAAAATTTAAATTATATATTTTTATTAAATTTAAGAATTGGGAAAAATGAAATCTAATATATTATTAGTATTATATCAATATGTCATATAAAGACTTTGAATTTATGTTCTTGATGTTGAATGTGGAATAACGATTATAATAGAAATTATTAAATCTTGAATGTGAACACTGATTTAAAATTATAGTTAAATATTCACAATATATAATTAAATCTTAAACATTTATACAGTTTACACAGTTAAACATGGTTAAAAAATTATATTGTTAAATTAGCAAATAAAATGGAACTATTAACTTATTTATTTATATATGATAAATTATAATGGGACCCATGACAAGTGAAAGTGACAATGGATACCGTCACCCGTTGGACGAGCATAGATCAATGGTTTTAGGAGTATTCTGGGCCTAATGTGGGAATAATAAACATTTTATGCAACCTTCCTCTAGAAACGAGACACATGTCATTGAATGTCCACCTAGAAGATTTAATTGAGTAAATTTAAATGTTAAATTTGTGATTGTACACTTAATTAATGTAAATAAGCTTTATTTTTGGCAGAAGTTGTAAAGCATTAAAAAGTCTTAAAAATATTCCAGAAAAGTGACATGTGTGACATGTTAGACTGTCACTCCTTAGAAAGAAAGGCTACGAGCTATTGGATGATGAAGTGTCACGTGACTAGGCCACCAAACTAGAAAAAAACCTATTGATAATGGGACCCACGAAAACTAACAATAGGTATCGATGTCTATTGGATGAGCACAAATCAACAACCTAAGGTGTATTTCGGGTTGAATGTGGAAATAATAACCATCTTTTTAAAACTTCCACCAGAAATGAGGCATGTGTCATTAAATTTTTTGACTTGTCCTACCATTAACGATAAGTATTTAATTAAGTATGATGTATGGTTAAATTATAAATTTGATTGTATAGTTAATTAAAGAGAATCAACTCTATTTCGGGCAGAAGTTGTAAGGGATTAAAAAGTCTTCAAAAATATTCTAGAAAAGTGACATGTGTGACGTGTGACGTGTCAAAGTATCAGTCTTCAGAAAGAAGCAATAAACTTATTTCCCTAAGGCTATGAATAGTAATTAATAATAATTTGCAAAATTCTAACATGATTCTACAAATTTTTCCCTTCACGTTTTGAAATTTTTGAGGGTTTTGAAACTAAGTGACTCATATTGGTATTTCAACTCTTGGACAAACCAGTTAATCAAGGGAGATTCAGAAACAACTTCTAGATTGAGGAATGCAACAGAGTCTGTCTGCGCTAGTCTGGTCAAATAGAAATTCTGGATAAAATCCAGGACACCTACATCCCACATTTTTAATTTTTGAATCTTGTCGTTTATCATTTTCATTATAGAACTAGAAAATTAGGGTTTCATCATTCAAATTGAGGGTTAGCATTTGCAGGCTTCTGCTTGTAGTTACTAGTTGTCTAGCATTATTTTGAACCATTACCGATACCAACGATGGGGAAATTAGATAGTACAGCTAAAACTAAAAGCCAAGAGAATGTGAAAATAGACTTAACCAAAATGGTTAAAACAGCAGGTTTCACTGATGAATACCATGATATTTATGATCCTATTATCTATGGAAAGGTGAATCATAGAAATTAGATATGCATTGTCTAATAAGTTGAGCAATCCAAACAAGGGAAAATATATTCTTTTTAACACAATGTTAAATGCAAATACAAATAAAATTGCACTATGGGTTGTTGGATTGGGATATATGGTCTTACCTAAGTATTCCCTTGCCTAGATATTGTCGTGGTCTGCGCCCAAAATTATGATGAAGATAGAAAAGGAATTGTCAATAAAAATACTCAAGAGTAGATTTTATCCATAACCAAGCCATAATTTGCTTATTTGTTGGACCTAGGGTTTGAAGCACAAAATTCAATTGTCCATATTGACCTAGGAAAGGTGACAGAGAACTATGAGAGAGTAGATGCCAATTATAAAATTCATATATCAAAGGTATAACAGAGCGTAGTTCTTGATTGGATCGAAATCATAAGCCTCCTTATGATTATAATATTTTTGTGCCATGGGTTCAGGATACTATTTCCTTTCTAACATTTTGCCTGGTATTGGAAAATAATGGCGAAGTGGGTGCCAGCCTTCTTGAAATGATTTTTTATAACCATTGTGTAAGTGAACCAGTAAGATATAATTTTGTTGAGCACATTATTCACTCCATGCAAAAACAATTACTAAAGATTAAAAGAGGTTCTTGTAAGACATCTAGGCTCACAACCTACTTGTGTTATCTTCTTCTAGCAAAGTATCGTGTGCAATATTCAAGACCAACAAGCTTTACATTCGGGTCTATAACATTGATAAGAAGACTCGGAATAAACCAGAGTGTCCAATTTATGAATGGACACCTAAGATAAGGATGCATGATAACAAAAATAACTACAACCATTTTGTAGACTTCTTTGGCACCAATGTATCATGAAATTACAAGCACTCTAATGCCTATATTGTCTGTGTCTAGTAGCTTGATTGCATTCAACTCGGAAGTTAAATACAATTGGCTAACTGGTTCATTATGTTAAGGTTTTACGGTTCAACAACAGAACCTTACAAACTTGTAATACATGTGATGGATAGGGTATTTGCATTGGAATATGTACGATAGATGGAGAGCATAGATTTACTTTTTCATGGTTAGCAAAAGAAGACCATAATTCCTTCCTGGTCTTTCTCATGTGGAGGGTTCACATTTGAGAGAAAAGCATTCAAAGTGGCACATGATTTTTTGAAATTTTTTAGCTAAGTAAAAGTATAAATCAATTTCACACTTTTATAAAGGAAATGGTCAACGCGGATTCAAGTTTTTAAATTGAATCACTAAAAAGTGGGATATATGTTGAGATTTTTTAAATGATGTAAACTAATGAAATGTTTAATTTTTAGTATATTTTATGTTTGCATTTTTTATAAGAAATTAAAAAAATATAAAAATATAGTTCTGAATAAAATAAAAACTAAATTTAGTTGTTGATAAAATGTTGAAATCAAAATTACATAATTCGTCAACCTTTATATAGTATTTTTTTCTTTTTCTTTTTTTCTTTAGTTTGTGTGTATAGATAATTTGAAACTTTAGTGCATGGATATATCTTTTCGTTATTTTTATAAATGCATATTTAAATATAAAAGTAAATATTTACGTGTACTAAAATATATCTCTTTCCATTTGACGTCACCTTTTGTCTTAACTATTCATCCAAAATAGAAATAAATTATATCCTCTTCATATAAATTCTTTCGTCTACTACATCATATTTTTTCCATTTTTTTAAATAAACTTTACTACTTTTTCATGACAAGATAATCAACTGTATATTTGTGTGTCGATAACTTTTTTCAATAAAAATTAAATTTAAAAAGTAATTAAAATACTAAAAATAGATATTTTCATAAAATTTCACGTATAGATCTACAAAAGGGTATTTTTATATTTTAAAAAATATATCAATAAAAGGAGTAGGAGTTGTTGAAACTCGGTGTACTAAAATAATTTTATTATTTTGGAAATTGGACCCAAAGTTCTCTAAAATATGCATTCAATAGACACTTCCAATTAGAAAAGTTGAGACATATATCTAACTTAGCTAGAACGAATATAGACAGACCATATGTTTGACCAAAACTAATTTTTAGCTAGAATATTTAAATTTAGTTGGGCTAATAAGTTAGCCTAAAGTGTGACGCACCTTTGAACTGTTACCCCTAAGTTGATGTTATCAGTTACTGGAAGTATGATCCAATCAGATTCATTGAAACAACCTGGCTTAAGACAAATAAGAACTTTGCAAGCAAATTTCAACATGACATTAAAGCATTGCTAGAAAAGTTTTAAAACATGGACTCTTGGGATGAGGTCAAAAAAGAGATGGAGAAATATGATGCTGACAATAATATTTCAATAGAAGAATTGTCATCACAAATTATGGCATTGCACACACAAATAACAACAAAGCAAGCCAGGACATCCTACAATTTCTACCAAAAAGCTATTAATCCATCAAAAAAAGCTATTCCACAAAATATAGTGGAACAATGTAAAGAGAAAAATTGGACTCAAAGAAAAATTATTGATTTTTAGATTATGGGGAAGAATCTTAGTGAATCAAAGACCTTTGTAGATCTTTATGAAATCGAAGAGGGATGAAGAGTTTATCAAATTGTGGAATATGGAGATTCCCGTTGAAGCATATGACAAAAGTGATATTGAAAATAATGAGTATGATATTGAGGTTAATCGAGATACCACAACCACTCCAACAACTACTACAGTCTGTGAAAATTTGAGTGGAGTCAATGATTCTATGAGAGAGAAATGTAGAAAAGGGGCAACAATTATAGAAAAAATGGGTTATCAAGGTTCTGGTGGTCTGGGTCCCAAGGGAGAAGGTCCTTGGTTTCCAATTGAGATGTCATTACCACCAACATATGGTCACAAACTAGTCCTTGGATTTGAATCATCAGATTCATCATAGAAAGGTACTACTCAATCTCATACCCCTGCATCTTCATTTGTTAGAGATTCACCTTCAAATCCACTTTGTGCAGACACTCAGATTCAATCACAACCACTAGTAGAACAAGGTATTCCTATTCATGGTGAACTGAGTGTCACTGCTACTAGTGGGGAAAATGGGGATAGTATTCCTATTAGCATTCAATCAAGTGCTACTAGCACTAGTAGGTATGACATGGGTACTAATACTAGTTGTCCTGAAAAAGTGCAACAACAAGATATAGATCTTACAAAAGGTCGTTAGTAGTAGATACTATGCAGAATCCTAGTGATCAAGGAATTCTAAAGAAGAAAAAGGTTATGAAAATAATGCCAATGGTGAGTACAACTTCAACTATATCAATTTCCACTCCAAATATTTTCTTTGCAGCTTCATAACAAACCCCTCAAAAGAGTCCAAAAACTCCACTTTCTAGTGATAGTGGGACATGATTAGGAATGGGTGTTTCTAATGCTCAAAATGCATTACTTAGAACAACAGACATAGTTGGAGGCATGTACATCACTGCAAGTTCTATTTCACCTTTCAAACAATCAATTTCCTCAGCAACCCTAGATTTTCATTACAATGATTTCCTAAATAAATTTGCACAAACAAGAACTATGAATAAAGAAAATAAGAAGATTTTGAAGAGGGATGCACTTGCTACAGATTTTGAGGAAGAACCTGCATCGAACATGGTATTTTCCATGTATGACCCAAACAAAGAAATGATGGAGTTCATGGCTATTATGCCCCCAACTAAAGATAAAAATATACCACAGAGTTAGATAGACCCCTCTAAATATAATGTTAGAACCCTCCAAATAGATCTTTCTAAATTTAAAAATGTGGACAAAATCAATGTGTCAAAAAAGACCAACCAAGTGATCTACAATTCACTTCTCAAGGTGGAGAGGGAGAAAACTAAGTGGAGAAACAAATAGAAAATTTACAAGAAGACCTGGAAAATGAAAAAGCAAAGAGGAAAGCAACAAATAACAAGTGCAATGGATTATATAGGAAAGGATAAAAAATTATGCCTCTACGAGAAATTGTAGAGCAAGAACAAATGGAGGCAAACCTGAAGGAAGTGAGGGAAAATTTGGAGACTGATGTTGTGGCAAACAAAAATTTACAGAACCAATTAGAGAATGAGAGAGAGAAAGGAAAACAGTGGGAAAAGAAAGTAGAGGAAATAAGAAACATAGTGACCGCCAGTTGTCAGAATTGAGAGAAGAGCTACAGAAGGAAAATACTATAATTAAAACTTCCCAAGACAACTTGAATGAAAAAGTAAAAAAAATAGTAAAGCATATAAAATAGGACATTTGCGGGAAAATAATAGTTTGAGAGAAAATTTTGGGAAGCTCAAAAAGCACATTGAGAAGAACATAAACTTTATTCGCAAGAGAATATTTCAAAAAAAAAAATTCAAGAGGTCTACAGTACCACTGATAGCCAATTGGCATCCAAGGGAACTAACAACCGCGTTCATGCCTCAGTAAATCCATCATCTATCATTCAAAAATGTCAGAAATTAAGGGAAGGACAAGAAATTCTAGAGAAAGTTGAGAAAAATATTGCGAAGGTGAATGAAAAGACAATCAAATTTTTAAAGTTTGGTTTGTCGAATGTTGTTGACACATCATTGAAATTCATTGGAAGAGAAGCTTTCAAAAAAATGTTGGATGACAAATTGAGGTTTGAATGTTACAGTTGCAGGATCAAGTGACATGCATTCATTTAGAAGTTGAAATGCAACATCATTAGCTATTTATACTAGAAAGATTGCATGTTATTCCTCTTCGTGTATGCATTTTGTGTGGGATGAATGTGAATAAAGAGAGTATCTTGACCAATATTCTTTTAGACCTTTGAAAACCCTAGATACATATCAACTTCCTAGAGCACTACAACTAAACCAGATTGAAGCATCAATACATTTTGACCATGTATCAATTTATTACTTAGGTAAAATCAATTTTGGTTCAATTTGTTAGTGCTTTATGTTGATTTTGGTATTAAATTTTACCCTTCTATTAAATTCAAGTCATGTATATGCAGTTATTGCAGACGAGAACAATGAAGAAGGAATATATTACTTTTTGTCTCATTGTATTGAGGCCAAAAAAATTTGACAACTATAGTCATTGATGGATAGGGTATTGAGTACCCAATAGGATTTGTTTATTGTGACAGGGACATGGCTTAAAAGGTACCTTTGTTGTGTTGAGTTGTATTAAGACATGTTAAACTCATCTTAATAGACTTTGTATTAATTTTGGCATTAACTTATCCTAAAATAAAATGCAGGTACCCTATCAAAAATTCTAATCACTGGTTGTTTGAGGACTTTGAGACACATATACATATTCTTCATTTCTCTATCCTTATTTTTGCAACAAATATTCAATTGATTATATATCGTGGTAGACCTCTTAACAAGAATTTGTGGATAGTTCATGAATCTGACCACGAGGCAATACTTGACACAATAAGGGCTAGATATGATCCAAAAGGTTCACTTGATTGATTTTAGGCCATGTAGAAGAATGATTCTACAATATGGTAGAATAATTTTGACAATTTTGTATATATCTTTTGTGAAACGTTGTAACTTTGCTTTTTGGTGCTCTATGTACATATTTAGAGGCCAGATTTTGTATATAAAAATAGCAATGACTTGTAATGTGCATATTTAGATGCCAAATTTGGTATATATAAATGGTTATGAGCTATCATGTGCATATTAGATGCCAAATTTTGTATATAAAAGTGGCCATGGGGCTGATTTTCAAATATTGAGAGGACAAATTATGTATATCATATTGTGTACCATTTGATTATAAATATATATTGAATTTTTTATCGTTACATTTGTATATCCTAATGTGTACCATTTGATTATAAATATATATAGAATTGTGTATCATTACATGTATGGATTTTGTATCATACCATTCATGATGTAATAAAATACAAAAAAATGTTAATTATGATGTAATAAAGTGCAAAAAATGTTAATTATGTATCATACCTTGGACTATAGATGGCTACCCTTAATTTATTGTAAAATGAATAGATGTAGTTGTAATCCCATGTTCATCAATCCCATTTTTTCTATATTATCCTCAATATATTGAATAGATGTAGCTACAATCTAATGTTCATAGATGGTGAATTTCATATGCAAGGTGTTTGAGTGATTGATCTTTCAAACCGTTATATGTTTCCTCGATCTAGTTGTGCCATTAGCTCTGGTTATCTGGGTAAACCCTAGGAAGAGCCTCATTTCTCCCATGCAGTCGCTCAAACATTGGGAACCATGCCAGACCAAAGTGTCCCTAAGGTGCACTAAGCACCATTGGGAAGCAATCTTTCGAGGATCATATCACGGAGCTTGTGCGAGCTATCGGAAAACTGCCAGGTGCTACGAGACCATAATATGGAGGCCTACAATAACCTATCTTGGTTTTGGGAGATTCAACTTCATTTTAATTTGGAAACACAATCTCATCTTATGTCAAAACTTGCAGTGTGGCTCAGTTGAAACGAGCAACATTCTGTATCTTTCAAATCATTCTGCATGGCCTCGAACTGTTTGTGCCATTAGCTCTAGTTATCCATGTAAACCCCAGGAACAACCTTTTTTCTACCACACAGTTGCTCAAACATCAGGAACCATGTCAGACCGAAGTGTCCCTAAGGTGCACTAAGCACCATAGGGAAGCGATCTTTCAAGGTCCATATCTCAGAGCTCATGCGAGGTATCGGCAAACCGTTAGGTATTACGGGACCATGATATGGAGGCCTACAATAATCTATCTTGGTTTTGGGAGATTAAGTTCTTCATTTTAATTTGGAAACACAATCTCAGTTTATGTAAAAACTTGCAGTGTGGCTCAGTTGAAATGGGAAACACTATGTATCTTTAAAAAATTTCATCGTGGCCTCAAACCTCCTGGTCCATTAGCTCCAGTTGGTCGGGTAATCCCCAGGAACAAACTTGTTTCACCCAGGTAGTCGCTCTAATGTTGGGAACCATGCTAGACCAAAGTGTCCCTAAGGTGCATTAAGCACCATTCGGTGGAAAGATGTACATTAGTGTTCTCTTTCATTTGTTATTGGTTGCAAACCTTCATGCAGACTTTGTCTTATGTTAGGGAAGATACAAAACATTTTTTGTCTCAGTCCATGATTGACAATGAATTGGAGTTGTGGAAAGGGTATGAATGTCAAGTAGTAGTCTTGGAAGGGTGGTGATGGTGTAGCGGGGTGTGTGGAAGAACAATATAAACGTTCCAACTCATGGTGTAAGAGAACAATATAAATGTTACAAATGTCCTATGGTTGCTTATTTTTCACTATAAACAATGTTAAGACAACAAGGCCTTATGTTGTTTACTAAGGTGGATGGGGATTAAGATTTGTGTTTTGACTATGGAAGAGTGAGTCATTGATGTGCCCTTTAGTACCCTTGGTTTGGTGTGTGCCTAATTGGCATTGGGAGTTGTGTATGCGAGTAACTAGGAGTCCTAATTGAGTAAGGACTTATGGAAGTAAGATTTTGTGAGTTGGTGTGATTCAAGGGTTGGAAGACCTCAAGATAGATTTGGGTAAGATGAGTATGCCTAAGGTGATGTGTGTCAGTGGTTTTATGGGATTTGGGAGTAGGAGTGAGTCTTTGGGGTATTGAAGCAACTTAAGGGGCTAGTAGCCTAATGAGGGCTTGGGGGTTTGTTACCTATTCAATAGGTGATTTGGGAGGAAGATCTCCCTAATAGGTTGAGATTGGTGAATGCTCAACAAGCTCAAGCCTCCATATAATCAATGCATCTGAAATAGTGACAAAATACAACATTGGACTATGACTATGACAATGAATTTTGGATAGTTAGGTCCTAAGAAGTACAACCAATGTAAATTAGGTTTTATCTATGTTGTCTTTGGATTCCAAGGATCCTAACCCACCATGAACACACACCATATGCATGCAAGAGAGAGCTACAAAAAAAATAAATAACTATACTAATTTTCTCCCATTGTCACTGTGATTGTGATTTCAACAGTTATCCATGCCTAAGAGTGACTTTTCAACTTCCTTTTTCAAGATTTTTCCCTCTTTTTCAACTTTTTACAAAAAGAGTGCTTGACAACTTTTCCTACATTTTAGTAACTTATACATCTTGATGCCTAAAGGATTAAAATTGGGGGAATAATAAAAAAAAGGTCAAAAGTGACCTTAGAAACCATTATTAAGCTAAAACTAATCAAAATTCATCAAAAATCCATAATTATCTATTTGAGGCTAATCAGGACAAACTCTAAAAAACTAAAAATGAGTGTACCTATATCTAAACAAATATGCCTATATCTAAACAAATATGTTTAACATATGTAGAAAAAATGCACGCTGGAGCCTCAAATAGTTCTCCTGTACTCTTAGGAGGCATCGTCAAATCTGAGGCAACTATTAACATTTCCTGTATGAAAAATGATAACATATGCTAGAACTTCATAGAAGGATTTAGAGATTTCTAACAAGCAAGAATAAATTCCAAATTGAATATGAAGATGTTACCTCTTCACTATCCTGAACCTCATCGACATTAGGTGCATTCATTAATTCCATAAACCCCATTTGTTTCTATATATAGATGTTTAACCATAATACATTTCAACAAATGAGTTTAAATAGTACTTATTTACCTTCTATTGTTTGGGTGTCCAGGAGGATTTCTTTTTCTACTTCGGAGTGCCGGACGATGGCTTTCTCACATGAGATGTCCTCGAGGCACGTGGAGTAGACTAACAAAAACAAAATTAACATAAGGGAAAAAGAACATGTATAATATTAAATCAAAGTAAAAAGTATCTAAATCTAAATGGTACTGCAAAGCTATCTAGGCCAAAGTCAATGGCCTCAAGCGTGATGTCATCAAGTTGGGACATCTCAACCCCTAATAATCCCTATAAATACCAAGTAATGATACATATATATTAAAAAAAAAAAATTGAAACTAACGTATTATTATATTTTTAACAAATTTATAAATGTTTACCTCGGGTGGTGAAACTACTCATGACCTTGTAGTCGACTAAAAAGTATGTGGTGTACTCCTACCACCTGTTACTCCGTGCAATGCATATTATTTATATGTCACTTTAAATTTTTCTAAAAAAATTATTTACTTTTATAAGATTTAGGTGATTAATTGATAACATGTTGAATAAATATAAATAAATACACGTGCCTGATCGCGACATAACAAGATACTCATCGGGTCATCAGTGAGGGCCATATCCTATGGAGTGGAAGCATGACATCTACTCCCACAATATGTACATGAATATGTCAAACCATCCGCATTCATGTCAGTGTCTACACCAGAACATACACTCTGGAAGGTGGCACACAAATGCTCAATGGGTTGGCCCATGCCAAATGATGCATCTACTGATGATGAAGGTGCTGCAGGTGCTAGTTTATCCTCTGCTCCGACTAAGTGTGTGCCATGCTCAACAATGACATCAATCAATGATGCATTTCCTAAAGAGTCTCTAACTCCATAGACTCCTTCAGGGCTATTGGGACAGTGACATGAACCATGGGTTTAGGAGCTACACGCCTCCTATGTTGTGGGTTGACCACCCTATGTGCCCCAAGTCAATCCTACGCAAAGCCTCTCCATCTACCCTAGAATTACCGGATGTCAAATTAATTCAGCTTCAAGCTGAGGATAAACTCACAATAAAGATTTCTCAAAAAATATAGTGGCACCTCCCAATTGTTACAAGGTGGTTGGTCAAAAAGACCATATACCACCTATCCCAAAATTTTGCTTTCATCCTAGCGTTAACACACTAACGTATAGGAAATTGACTCGTAGTAGTAAGTAGGTTGTTACTAATGCTAGGATCGGTGAAAAGAGTACATATGACATCTTTAAGTATGCCCTTTCTTTTCACCTCATCATATGACAACTCATATGCATAAAATGCACGACATCTATCCCACCATGAACCCCATTTTGTGACCTCTCTAGATACCTCATTCGCACTATTCGTCATTGTTTGTAGGGTTTTCACTGTTGGAATTATATTGAGATAATTTGTACAAAGAGGGGAGGGGTGAATCAGTACCTCTAAAACTTTTCTTGGTTAGCCCATTAACCCTTAGTCATCAGTTTGTAAAATAACTTATCTATCTGTTCATCTTTCTTTATGCATATGAAATCATATCATACATTCTATTTGATGTGTAACAGTAAAAGAAACATACATGAAATTTGATAACACATAACACAAGATATGGTATCGCTGAAAACTCCTGTTAAGGAAGTAAAAACTACGGTGGGGATTGTTACCCACAAACTTCACTATCTGCAAATAAGAAGAGTCGATTAAGGCTTACAATTTTGGTCACTTCTAATGAGCTACCCTGTTAGGAGTATTACAGTGGAGACTTGTTAAGATCTACTTCGTTTGAAGCTTTCAACAACACTGTTAAGTGTGCACTCTGTTAAGAGATTTACAAAAGACGGTTAAGTCCACCTTCTATAAAAGGATTTTAGATGTGATGCACTTGTTAGAATAAAACTACATAGGTCTTTGATCTAATGATAAATGCAATCTTCAATTTTTGATAAACGGATCCTATGAAGCTCCAAAAATACTATTAATCATCCTTCCATGATTGAGTATTACCTTTATCTGCTCGTCGGTAGCCTCTGTGTGTTCTTGTTAACTAATGTATTCTATTTCTTCTCTTTGCATGAATTCTGCCTTCTGCTCCTTAGATGCTATTTGTGGCTATCAATTATCAAGAATTCATGTACTCACAATTGAGTATGAACATCTATTTATACTAGCTTAGGTTCAATTCTTGATTCATGCATTCGCGAGTTAACTCTAGATTCAAGATATACAACTTGATCTTGATCTGTAGTTA
>MU223739.1:2654398-2668805 GCA_018584345.1 Thuja plicata
CCCCCCCCCCCAACAATAACTATAAATTCTCCTAGTGTATTATCCATAATTCTTAGACTCTTGTTGTACATATCCATTCCCACATTCCCCTAGTACATATCCATTCCCACATTCCCCTAGTGTATTATCTATTATCATTTCCCACATTCCCCTAGTGTATTATCTATTATCTATAATATATGGATTCACCTATATACATTCCCTAGCGTATTTTCTTCAACATTCCCTAGTGTATTATCTATAATATATTATATGTAAAAAAACAACTTCACCTATTATTATAATATATTATGAAACAATAATAATATATTATATGTAAAAAAACAACTTCACCTATTATCTAGAATATATTATGAAACAATAATCATAAAGAAAATACTTATAGAAAAAACTTCACCTTGAAGAAATCTCCACCCTAAAATTACTAACCTTCAAACCTTGAAGCACTCCACCCTAAACACAATTAACTCTATGCTATGCATTTTATCGTGATTTTAAAATGCAAGGAGATATTTCGAAAACTTCCATGAAAAAGTTTCAATGCACACAAATTAGTAGTCAGAAATTACCAACCCCCTAAACATTGTAGCAACTAACTACTAACTATGATTTACTAGTTAAAGTACGAGTTTAGTTAGTTAAATGTTACTATAACTAGTCAGAAATTGTCACCAACCTAACTAGTCAGAAATTGTCACCAACCAATCATCTTCCCGTCATGCTGATTTTGATTCCAAACTGTCATTACTATTACTAGTTCAGCGTGCTCTAAAATTCCATGGTGGGTTTTTCATCTGTTATTAAAATTAATTATTTACCAGCAATATTCGATTTCTACTTTCCTCATGCAATTTCCATTGTAATAAATTGATTTTAAATTCCCTCCAAGCTCTAACTTTCATGATCCTTAGAAGAGGTAAATCTGTGTTACAAAATATGAACAAGTTTTTTATACGACGGAAGTGAGAGCGCAGCTTTTCTGTTCGCTGCGTTTATTCTGTGGCATGTGTTATTTGCTTGCTTTTTTCATCAAAGAAAGAAAAAATAAATAAATGTTTTAAATGTTTTAATGGAAAAAAAGCTTAGAGAGGTACAATGCATCAAAAATTATAACCTGGACCACTCCTCGACGACAGTGGCGGCACTTTTGTTCCTCGATAAACGTTCATACCCCGTTTTCACTGTCCTCAAGTGTAATTTACAATTTGCAATCTGCAACTCTGTAACTCACTCACAGACTCTGAACTTATTCTGCACACACAGTACTTGTTTTTTTTTTAATTTCTGAAGTGTAACAAGAATTTTTCTTGTGTAAGGAGATCTTTTCAAGAGACAAATTCAACCACCACGATAAACCATTTGAAATATCCCTCATAAAATATCATTGCCGAAAATTTAAAGAGCTCACTAAGCATAGAAGATGAAAAATGGATTCCAGCTTCGGCATAGCAGGAAGACGCGACAGAAAAAATTTGAGAAAGATTTGATTGTGTATCCTCAAAACCAGCAACAATGCAAAAACGACGCAGAAAAGTTATAAGACGGAAATTTGAATAGCACCTTCGTTTAGAAAAAAACTTATGATTAAGGTGAATCTTCAAAACCAGAAACCACAGAATGCAAGAACAGACAACTCCAAACAATAATAATAAAGATCACTTCGGTATATATTATATTAGCATCCGGCCGATTTCAACTCACCAAAATATGGCCCGCATTGTAAGAATATAATAGATTCGAGCCATTAAACATCCATTATATTTACAGAACAAAACATTTAGAATCGCGAAACCACTCTGAAACGAAAACCCAGAACGCCTATAACAATTTCTACCCTAACCCCCAAAGAATATGTCAGTTAACGCCACTTGAGCAAAATAAAGCCGCCAGCAACGATCTAGCCGGTCACAAATCTAGAAAACCAGGGAAGCCGCCAAAGCAACAAAGCCTAGAAGAAGACCAGAGCAGAGAGAAGAAGCGCCGCTCGTAGGGGCAACAGCGGGGGCATCACCAGGTGCCATGGCGGGACCTTCTTCAGACGGAATAGTGCCTGCAGGAGCGAAAGCAGGGGATGCAGCTGGGGCACCAGCATCACCGCGGCCGCCCTGCGACATGACAACTACCACGAGCTTTTGGCCCTTGTCGCAACGGCCCTCTGCGCCACTGATGAAATAGAAGGGCCCCGACCTTGGAAACTTGAACACCGTTTGCCCGTCATCGTAGCTCGCAAGTGGCGCTGTCGTGTTGCAGCTCTGGAACGCCTCCTGCGTCACATGCAAGACTGAATCCTCCTTCGCAGTGTACTTGAACACTGCAGAAATTTTATAAAAAAAACACAATATTACTATTAGAGACATTATATCTCAACAGCGATGCTGTTTCTGAATTCAACTGTTTGAGATGCAAAAGATTTAATCTAGAGACAACAAACTTAAATATATTACCATAAATGCTATCATCAGAGACACAGTTTTATACATTACCACTACAGAAGAATATAAACCACAAAAATGTCATCGTTACAGAATTATTACAGTCCATGCTAAAATTCCGAGAGCAAAATAATCCCACAACCAAATGCTATCATTACAGAATTATTACGATGCTTGCTGAAATTCACATTCCTGTTTCCGGATTCAGCTGCATGAGATGTGAAAGAATCTCACACGGTTAAATTCCAGAAACAGCACTTTCAAATATTACCATTCCAGAAACAGCACTTTCAAATATTACCATTACAGAACCTAGAAACAACAAATATTACCATTCCAGAAACAGCACTTCTAAATATTACCATTACAGAACCGAGAAAGCACAAATATAACCATTACAGAGCCCGCACTTTCAAATAGCACCATTAAAAAACCCTAGAAACCACAAATGCCGCCATTAGACAGCCCTTTCAAGGCAAATAACAGTTATGTTTCTGAAAATACTTACAGAGAGTATCACCGATATGAAACCTCCGCTTCTCGGCCCAGTCCTTATAGCCCTGGGGCTCAGATCCAGTAGGCACACTCCAGCCACTCTTCCCTCCGACAGTAAACTCCCTCGCCACAGCAGTTTGTAGAAAGAGCAGAAAACAGGCAGCCAAAATGCAAGCTCTATTAGCGCCAGAGAAAGCCATTGCCAAAGTTCTTAGCTCGGGCTAAAACCAGCACAAAAGATTTGCAAAACCCTCTTAAAAACCAGAGAAGACCAGAGCCAAAAGAGCAAGAAGGAAAACAAATGGTGAGAATGGAGGATGAGAGAGGGGGCGCAAGGGCTTTTGTAAGCAGGTGGGGAGGAATTAGCCGTTTGAACAGGCTCGAGCCCCGAGGGTCGGAGGGAGATATCCGTTGTGACAGGTACTGTCAGGATGCCAGGTGGCAGCGGAGTCACAGGAAATCGATGACGTGTAATTTGGAGAGGGAGAAACGGTGAAATTTTTTGTTCGCAGGGAAATGGGGTCCTGACAGGGTTGGTAACTTCTGAAACGAAACATCGGAATTTGAGGAGCATTATTTCGCTTTTGGCGACACGTGGAGTCGGGTTTGTCGCTTTGGGTGACAGGTGGAGTAGGGTTGTCCTCGAATATATCGTGGGTTTGGCATCTTTGGGAACATGCGGCATAAAGCTCTATTTATGCGTGTAACGGGTCGAATTTTGACACGCTAGTCGTTGGAAAGTAATCCCTTACCGTTATTTATGTGTCCTTTTTCTTTTCGAGATTCCTTGGGAGGACAATCTATTTTGGGGTTTAAGTTGAGATTAGGTAACTGATTTTAGATGTAACTTTTGTTTAATGGGGTGTTTAATTGAGATTAACTGTTTTTACATGTAAATTTTTGTTTAATGAGGTTTTTAATTTACATTAAGAATGATTTTGTATATTATTTTATAAATAGTAAATTTAAGCATTTGGTAAGTCACAATTTTACCATTTTCTTAATCCATTTTTAAGACAATTTTCATGTCCTTATATATTTGTAGATCTTTTTTATATCCTCATTAAGGATTTGAATAACAATATCAAAGCATGTATTAAATCACAGGGAAATGGCTTAGTATGCGAACTTTTGAAGGAAATATGATAGAAGGGGAAATAATATTGTAAACCCTACATGTAATTTTCTCTGAGTCATGCAAATCGTTTCTCTGGCATCTCTTCTTTTATGGAGGACAAAACCAGACAAAATGAAGATAGATTTATTTCAGTTAATGTCAAATATCATAATCTTGCATCAAGCCATGATGGTTCTACTGCATTTTTGAAGAGATCTACAGTTTCTAGTTACCCTTCGTCCAAGGTTTAGAAGGACTTAAAAATTATTTATCAAATAGATTGACTAACAACTCCACATATGCTAGTAGAGATCATGGACGGGAGTGGTGGCAGCGAAACCCCAAATTTGCTAGCAACAAGGAAATTGGGGAAGAGGATATGAAAGGAGGCTGGCAGATTGTGTGAGGGTGAAAGGAAAAACATGCTCAGAAGGCAAGGGTTACAACGACTAATAAAGGCTTGAATGGTTTATGGGTAACACCCATCTCTCATAGAATACATGATTCGCATCTGGGGCCAACAAAATACCTTTGGGAATAAGTTCGACCAACGACCCACTGTATTTGTTCCTATTTTTTTCCCTCTTGTTCCTCTTTGCAAACTGACAACGACCTTTCGTCGGTCCCAAATGAGCTCAAATAAGGAGCGTAAGATAAATGGTATGCAAAGTAATTCTGAAGTTCTCATGGCTTCCAAAATTCTCGATAAACAAGTCGATCAAATTCACAAAAACCCTATATGGTCCCCATACCCATTTGGCAACACAGTTTTTGGAGAAAATATACAACTTGCCAATTGAGGAGAAAACAATAATAGTCGTTGCTAATAATATTTTCACCGAAGGGATGTGGGAATACTGTAAAATTACGGCATATTCTCAAAATGATGTGGTGTTGGGTTCTCCATGGATTATATTGCTTGATGGTTGAAGGAGTCTTACATGGGCCAGGTAAGTATCACTACCCTATCTGAGGATTTTTTGTTCATCGATTGTAAGGATGTTTTATTAAATAAGCTATTATTTGGAGATAAAATTTTCTTTGAAGGATTTGATATCAAATTCTTAGATTGGAAACCAAATTTTGAGCCCAGTAACTTCATCACCATTAAAACCCCTTAATGGGTTTCCATACCTAATCTTCCTATTGAACTACTACATATAAAAATTCTGACGAAGATAGGGGATCTTCTAGGAGGTTTTGAAGGATTAGAGGAGAACTTTGTAGATTCATCCGCCGTGAAAATTTTGGTAAATTTTGAACTAAATGTAAAATCTTTAAAACCAATTAAACTAATTACTAATCAATCTATATACCCTCTCAAACATGTATTGTATAAGGGCCATATTTATGATAAAATTATCCCAATTAGTATGAGTGGTCACCCACAATCAGAGAACAATCACATTTTACCTAGGTTTATCAAAACTCAAGATAAGCCTGCGGAAGATATTATTTTTAGCTTCAATGAGGGAAAAGGAGGGTGTTAGATAAGCCAAAATGGGAGGGGTAATTTGAGCCCTTCCACAGAAAATACCCATCACACCCAGAAGGACATTAATTCTATACCGATAGGGGATGATCGAAATCAGACCATTAGTTTTGTGGTTTGCAATACCGAAGGATCTATCCCCCAAATTGATATATCTAAACCCCTTATTTCAACATCACCTGTAGATCAAGAGGTGGAGGAAGGGGAAATTGTGGAAAATGAATCATCAAATGTCCTTCCTGTAGCACAGAAATTTTTTTGACAGGTAGCCATGTTGATAAGGATGGTGGTTGGCCAAATTTAGATTCACACAATTCCATGGAGCCCAGATTGCAGATCAAGAACTCTCTCTTAGTTCAATTAGATCCCAAGGAAATTCAAAAGGAAGCAAGAATCAAATAGGGTGACATAATTACAGGGATTGGTAATTTTTACGATGAAGTTGTAGACACAATATTTGGTATAATTGTTGAAGATTTTATGAAGGATGAGGAAGCCAATAAGGACACACATTAGGGAACAAGAGGGGCTCAACTTAATGAAGTAATGAATTTAGAAGGGAGAATTATTCTTAAAGATGGGGATACCTCATCCAAAGGAGTGGAGGATGGGGTGAGATAAGCCTATTAAAAGAGGTTCACTAGTTATCCCTTTGTTGGAAACCATAGAGGTTCATAATGAAACACTTTGTTGTAAATCTCAAAATCCTCTTGAATATAAAATTGAGAGATTGCCCAACCAGATTGACACTCCTATTTGTACAACAGGCTTACTCTCGGATCAAATAGAGATTTTAAGGAAGCTGAGAGGAAATATGGCAATCCTAGGTAACCTAATGGAAGAAGTTACCTCAATTTATGAAGAGATTAGAGAGGATTTATCCAGTTGGTATAAACTAAAGGAACAAAGAAATACGCAGATCCCATTTCTTGATGTGTCTAAACAAAATAACATGAGATCATTAGAGAATAAGACTGTAACAACTACCTCAGAGGATAATAATGGTGGAGGATCGATTAAGATGTCTAAATATGAAAGTCAGATTCCTCCTAAATTAGACGCCATTTACAACATTGGGGGGATCAATCAAGAGTTGGATGAAGATTTCATATTTGATGAGGAACAAGCAGAGTATAATGTATTAGCGGGAGGGGATTTCACCTTTGCATACACAGAACAAGAAGATAGAGAATTGGAAAGAGAGGTCAAAATGGGGGAGAAAGTACCCTCAGATCAAATGGTATTAGAGGTTGTTAAGAGGAGTCAAGATAAGTTAGGAATTGCTACAACTTGCCTTGGTATTAGCAGCCCGATTTACAAAAAAAGTAATAAAAAAAGAGGAAGGAAGTCTTTGATTGATCTAAGAACACAAGATGGTGTTGCAGAAAACCAGGTCAAACTTACTACTCTATTTGATGCAGGGAAGGGGAAGTTCCTTCCCAAGGACCAATGAAGCTCACTACTTGGAATGTTAGGGGCTTAAATGTCCCTAACAAACAATGCTTGTTAAAGTGAAATATGAATATCATGGAATCTAAAATTATTCTAATTCAAGAAACTAAACTTAATAAAGAAGAAATGAGTAAATTTCAAAGGAAAACAGGAATATGGAAAATTGAGAATGTAGATGTTGATGGAGCATCGGGTGGATTAGCAGTGATTTGGGACCCATTGGAAAGTAGATATTGATATTAACATTAAAAGATCCAATTAGATGGGAGGTTGGGTGCACAATATTAAGAGCTCTTTGAAATTTTTCTTAATCAATGTTTATGGCCCAATTAGTACTAACAATAAAATGGAATTGTGGAAGGAAATTGAAAATTACTGCAATTTTCATAGGGATATAAATTATATTTCCAATGGGGATTTCAATGCTATCTTGTATGTGAGTGACAAAAGTGGTGGAATTCAATAGGAATCACAATCACTAAAGGATTTTAGAGACTGTATACTCAATAACAATATACTAGATATTAAAACGAACAATGGATCCTTCACTTGGAATAATAGGAGAGAAGGTTTTAGCAATATAGCATAAAAATTAGACATATTTATGTTCCTTGGGAATCTTGGCACTTTCAACAATATAATATGAGCATAAATACTTGCTATTTCTAGATCTGATCATTTCCCTTCCAGATTAGACATTACAGAAGAACAGAAACCTTCCAAGAACCCCTTCAAATTCAAAAACATGTGGTATCAAGATAAAGACTTCTTAGGCTTACTAGAGCAGTGGTGGAAGGAAGAAAGCTTTGAAGGGTCAAAAATGTTTTGTTTTGTGTCAAAATTGGAGTCTCTTAAACTTAAAGTTCTAAATTGAAACAAGGAACACTTTAAAAATATATTTAAGGAAAATTTTGAGATTGAAAAGAATATTCAGGAATTGAACAAGGAATTTATAAGAGAAGGTATGGATAGAGATAGTTATTAAAAGGAAAAAGAAATTCATAAATATATGGAACTTCTAGATCTAATGAGGAAATATTCTGGACACTAAAATCTATAAAAACTTGGCTCTCGGAGGGGGATAGAAATTCTAAATTCTTCCATAATAGTACAAAATATAGAAGAAGCATTAATAGGATATACTTAAAAAAAAATGAAAGAGGGGACATTATAGATGACACCCAAAACTTGGCACGAGAATTTGTAAATTTCTATCAAAATACCTTAAATAATTGGGAATTTTCTTATTTAAATGGTCAACAGCAACTATTAAACTATATCCCTAAACTAATCATGAATGATGATAATAGGATCCTTAATGATTTATTTTCCCTGGAGGAAATCAAAGTTGCACTCTTTCAACTTTACCCCGATAAAGCACCTGGCCCAGATGGTTTTCAAGTAGGATTCTTTCAAAGATGTTGGCATTTTTACTCAAAGAATTATGGGAAGCTATTAAAAACATTAGAAAACCAGGCAGACTACTAAGGGAGATTAATTAAAATTGCCTCACACTCATACCAAAAAAAACTAACACTAAGGAAATAGGTGACTTTAGACCTATTTCTTTATGTAATAGAATTTACAAGATACTATCTAAAGCCCTTCCTAATAGACTTAAAAGATTATTGCCTCATCTTATTTCAGAAGAGCAGACTGGGTTTATTCTCGGTAGATATATTTTTTTATGGAATTATTATTGTAAAGAAAATAATACACTATGTACAACATAACAAAGATCCAAGTATGTTGATTAAACTATATATTTAGAAGGCATATGATAGAGTCTATTGGAGATTCTTGTGTAAATGTCTCAAAGTGTTCAGTTTTTCTAGACAATGGATTAATCTCATTTTTAGTTGTATATCTACCCCCAAGATCTCCTTACTTTTCAACGGTAAACCTGGAAAAAAAAAATTCTATATCTAGGGGTTTGAGGCAAGGGTATCCCTTCTCTACCTTTATTTTTATCATTATGGTTGAAGCTTTTGGCAAGGTAATCTCGAAGGCAAATTAACAAGGTCTTATTTCAGGTATCAAAGTAACATAAGGGGTACCTAACATCACACATCGACAGTTTGCTAATGATACCATAGTCCCCATAAAAAGTGCTAAATCTAAAGCCAGAAACTACAAGGAAATATTAATCCAATAAATGAAAGCCTCGGGTCAAAGGGTTTTAGCTAATAAATATGAGGTTTTTTTTTCTAAACACTAATGAGAGGCTAGAGGATGAAATTTGCCAAATTCTAGGTTTTAAGAAAGGAGTGTTTCATTGTAGGTACTTGGGAATGTCCCTAGATAAAGGTAGTAGAGTTTAGAAATTATGGGACTCCATCTCTAAAAGATGAATCTGAAAATAGATATTTGGAACGGGAAATGGTTAACACATTTGGGTCAAGCTACTATGCTTAAATTGGTACTATCAGCTATTCCAACATACCAGATGTCATGCTTAGCCCTCACACAAGGAGGAAAATAAAAATTGGAAAAAAATTTGAGAACCTTTTTCTAGAAAGGGGTATAAGAAAATAAGAAGATGGCTTTAATTAAATGGGATAAAATTTGTAGATCTCTCAAAGCAGGTGGATTAGGTATCAAAAACATAAAATAGCATAATATGGCTTTAGGGGCCAAGTTGTTATGGAAAATCTATCATAAACCTAATAGGAAATGGGTTAAGATCCTCACCAACAAATACCTTCAAGATAATGATCCCACTAGTATTTTCAGAACAATTAATCCGCCTAGGGGCTCTAGAGCCTAGAACTTTATACTAGATTGTAGGGAAATTATTAGAGATAAGCTCACTTTGGATACACATTCAGGTGATTCAACACATTTTTGGAGGATTCTTGGGAAGGCTATTCTAATATGGATAGTCTGACATTATCCCCTAGATTTAAAAAGGTATTATCCAACCTTTGGGGTAGGAAACTAAAAGACTATATTGATATTCCAACAGGGGATCCTAACCTTGGTAGGAGATGGAGATCCCTAGATGAAATCCCTCTATCTACCATTGAAAAAATAGAATTGAATGGGATCTTGAAGGCCAGGGAGACTGTCTTCAAAAATAGGTCAAACAAATTAATTTGGAAAAGATCTAACTTGGGAACATATAAGGTTAGAGAGGGATATGAAGCTTTGATCAATGCCCAAAAATGGTTGAGTTTGGATTTCCCCTAATGATGCAAGAGAATCCTTGGGTCATTGGCAATCTTGCATCACCCAAAAATATTTTCTTTTCAGTTTTTTGTTGTTTTGTTCCAGTTGGGCAGTTTCTGTGTTTTAGGTAGCAATCATCCCAGTTGGCTCGTTAACTTATGCGAACCTTATTGTGTGTTCTATACATCATGGAGAACCTTTTCCTATATTTTCATTGTGTTTCTCTCTTTCTTGGAGAAATATACTAAGTTTGGTTCAGTCATATATTGTTCTTCTCATTCTAACAGTCAGGTTGGCGTGATTTTCCTTGTGATGGCATTTCATGATCAATGATGATAATTGACGCATTATTCTATGATCTTATGCTCATGGTTGACCTCCTTGTGTGATCAAGCTCCATTTAATATCTATTTGGGGGTCTTCATATGGATTTAGGTCCTAACCTATTTGTTGTAATACATTTTCTTCTTTCTTGGAGAATGTGATCTCTTATGGCCAACTTGTGGCTTGCAATCTTGTATATATTTGTGGTGTTAGTTCCTTAGTTGGGGCATCTTGGTATTATCTTATTTGTAGAGGTTAGCATCCAATATGGATCTAGATTCCTCTATCTAATCATGCATGTACTTGGTCATGTATGATTTAAATCTTGAGTATCTAATAACGTGACAACCTAATTGGCATGTTTTATGTTCATTATTGAGTGCTTAATGATCTATAATTGATTGTTTCCATTATGTTGACTCTTATTGCATGGTTGTACCATCTCCATTGGGGAAACTCTAGCCATGACTGCACCAAGTGGTAGAAGAGAAAGGTTGGTGTTCATGTGTTAGCAGATTGAGTTCCTAATCTTGAAAATCCCTAGAAGTGTTTATTGTGGGGTGGAAAAGTGTGGACCTAGCCCACAATTACAGAGGACTTGCACAAGCGGATCACTAAGGAGATTGTTGTTGGTTGAGAACTTGTTTAGACTGTTAAAGGTGAACAGATCACCGAGTTGGAGGTAGGTTGCAGTGTGTCTGATAGATCGCCAAGTGAGAGGCAATTATCACCTTGTAATCAGATCATCGAAGTTGGGGCAGTTGCACCTGAAGATTGGAAAGATACCACCTAGAAGGATGAACCCTAGAAGGCTAGAATAAATAATGGAGGACTTTAGAAACAAGATGAGGATTGAGAACCAAAATGTCTTGACTGTATTGAGAAGGAATCCTGAGACTGAAGAGGAATATGAGGAATCTTTTGAAGATCTTGAGACTATAGATGTTGAGATCCCTACATATGAAGAAAGGTTGTTGAGGGCTATTGGACAAGTAAGTAGGATTCATAAAATGGATGTTTCTACTTTCACTGGTTCATTGCATCTTGAGGATTTGATAGATTGGATTGGTGAACTAGAAGATTAATTTGAGCTTCAAGATATTAGAGATACATAGAGGGTTAGGTTAATAGAGACTAAGTTGAAGGGTCATGTTGCCTTATGGTGGAAAAAATTGTAGAAAATAGAGAAGAACATGGTGAAATGAAAATCACTAGATGGAGGGTGATGATTACTAGGTTAAAGGATAAATTCATACCTGAAGATTATGAATTAGAATTATTCAAGAAGTTGTAGAACTTGAAGCAGAAGGATATGAGTGTGAAGGAATATACCGAAGAGTTCTATAAATGGCAATCAGATCTGGACACCGACATGTATCCAAGGAAAAGGTGGCTAGGTATAGTAATGGTCTAAGATTTAATATTCAAGATGAGATGAGTATGTTGAGGGTTTATATAGTAGAGGATGCTTATAAGTATCCATTAAAGGCAGAAGATAATTTGAAGAGAGGACAGGGCAACCCTAGAGGGAAGGAGAAGCAAGCAAGTAAATGTGGCAAAGAGAAGAAGACTATTGAGACCAAACTTGATCTGAAGACACTTAGGAGAGGCACTAGTAGCAAGGAATTCAAAGGTACTTGTTTCAAATGTGGTGGCATAGGACATAGAGATTTTCAATGTTTTGAAGGATCTAGTAAAAACTTGGGTAGACATAATATTGTTGCACATGAGGAGAAATCCAATGATGAACTTGTGGAAAACATGGTAGATCCTGAGATAGGAGAGTCTCTTATGTTGAGGAGAGTCATGTTGAGTAGGAAATAAGTTGAATATTTACAAAGGAGGAATTTATTTAGGATTGTTTACAGATTAGGAGGTAAATATTGTAAAGTTGTCATGGATGGTGGTAGTACTGAGAATTTGGTATTAGAGGAGATGGTGAAGAAGCTTGGCTTGAAGTGGCTTAAACATCCTTTTCCTTATGTGATAAGTTGATTTTCGATAGGGGGCCTATTCATGATTGCAGAAGAAACATGGTCACAATAGAGAAGGATGGACAAAAGTTTACTTTGGTTCCTTTGAAGGAGGTAGAATGCAGAAGTGCAAGGAATTTGAGCATGGTAAAGAGTTAGTATTTAGAGAGAAAAAATACAGAGCTTAATGTGGATCAGAAGAAGAATCTTGAAGGCAGATTAGAGGACAAGTTGGTATTAGACTGCATAAGGGGTAAAGTGGAGAAGCAGAAGACCTTGGTTTTTTATCAAATGAAGACTTGTAGAAAAGGTAATTCAATTATGCGAAGGAAGGGAGATGGTGGTCAGCATTCTTGTGCAGATATGAGGTCTAATAGAGTGATTACAGAACATAGTAAGTTGATGGATCTGACAGAGAGAAGAGAAGAAGTGAAAAGACATAGAGTTGCAAATAAAGAGGATGTTTGGATTAGAAACGAGCATGGAATTTATGTTCCACATCTTGTCAAATGTTCATAATTTTCTCTTATGGAATATTTTCTACTCACCAAGGGTGTCTGATGCAGGAGCATCCTTGGGTCGTTGGCAATCTTGCATCACCCAAAAAGATGTTCCTTTCAATTTGTTGTTGTTGGGCATTTTATGTGTTTTACATAGCAATCATCCTAGTTGGCTTTTTGACTTATGTGAACCTTATGGTGTTACCTAGACATCATGGAGAACCTGTGTCTAGCTTTGCATCATGTTTCATTCTTTCTTGGAGAAGATATCCTAAGTTTGGTTTGGTCCTATATTGTTCTTCCTGTTCTAACGGTCAGGTTGGAGTGATTTAGTTTGTGATGACATTTAACGATCAATTATGTTGATCGGAGCATTGTTCTATGATATTATGCTCATGTCTTACCTCCTTGTGTGACCACACTTCATTTCATATCTATTTTGGGGTGTTTATATTGCTTTAGGTCCTAACCTATTTGTTGTAATATGTTTTCTTCTTTATTGGAGAATGTGATATCTTATGGATGACTTGTGGCTTGCGATATTATATATGTAACATATAAAATAGATGAATGATGTTACTAAAATGTAAAGGGGAAAAATATGGGGAATGTGTTGTTTAAAGGAGATGTAAAGATGAAAATATTTTATAAAGGGGAGGGTTTGAATTGTTAATTGATCTCCTTAACCCTATTTTCCACTTACTTGAATTTGATTGATTGTATATTGCAATTGTGATTGTGATTAAGGGAAGATAAGATGCTCCTTTCTTTCACCCTCAAATACACAAATATGAGATCCAATTTTGATCAACCCTAAAGGGCTAATACACAAATGAATCCACTATTTGGAAAGAGACTAAGAAAGGGGATCTTAAATTCTGTAAATTGATTGATTAATATGATTAATGACAGTAATTCAAAAGAATAGGAGAAAGTACCAACCTTGCAAAATGGCAGATCAAAGATTTCTATTTTCTAAGATCTGTAGACTGTTTCTGGAAATGCCAACAGTTGATACCGAACTGAAACACAGAGATGGACAAAACCTAGAAATATTTTTTCGTTATGATGTCGTCTTATGAAAAAGGTCGACCCTGTACCACTTTTGCCAACTCGATCTGCTCAACTCTAAAAGTGTCCCTGTTCGCACAGTCCGAAAGAAATCCGAAAAGGGTATCCAAATCTGGCCTCAGATCTACAGCCCCAAACCTGTACCTACAAGAAAAATGTTTGTTTATTGGGGGAAAGGGGTTTGCCTTGGTCAAACCCCAGTTTTGGAATTAACCTTAATATATGTAATTGAAGATTGCATAAAGAATAGAACCACAAACTCAAATTCACCTTGCTTGTAATGTCCTTGTGGCGGATTCGAATCCGTGGATCCACAAGTATGCTTCAAAACATGGAATGTAGAATGGAAGGATGTCTTCAATCTCTTGCTTGTAGATCTCCAA
>MU223739.1:2674213-2699111 GCA_018584345.1 Thuja plicata
GTTTAAAGGAGATGTAAAGATGAAAAGGTTTTATAAAGGGGAGGGTTTGAATTGTTAATTGATCTCCTTAACCCTATTTTCCACTTACTTGAATTTGATTGATTGTATATTGCAATTGTGATTGTGATTAAGGGAAGATAAGGTGCTCCTTTCTTTCACCCTCAAATACACAAATATGAGATCCAATTTTGATCAACCCTAAAGGGCTAATACACAAATGAATCCACTATTTGGAAAGAGACTAAGAAATGGGATCTTAAATTCTATAAATTGATTGATTAATATGATTAATGACAGTAATTGAAAAGAATAGGAGAAAGTACCAACCTTGCAAAATGGCAGAGATCAAAGATTGTTGTTTTCTAAGATCTGTAGACTGTTTCTGGAAATGCCAACAGTTGATACCAAACCGAAACACAGAGACGGACAAAACCCAGAAATATTTTTTCATTCCGATGTTGTCTTATAAAAAGGTCGACCCTGTACCACTTTTGCCAACTTAATCTGCTCAACTCCAAAAGTGTCCCTGTTCGCACAGTCTGAAAGAAATCCGAAAAGGGTATCCAGATCTGGCCTCAGATCTACAGTCCCAAACCTGTACCTGTAAGAAAAATGTTTGTTTGTTTGGGGAAAGGGGTTTGCCTTGGTCAAACCCCGGTTTTGGAATTAACCTTAATATATGTAATTGAAGATTGCATAAAGAATAGCAACACAAACTCAAATTCACCTTGCTTGTAATGTCCTTGTGGTGGATTCGAATCCGTGGATCCACAAGTATGCTTCAAAACATGGAATGTAGAATGGAAGGATGTCTTAAATCTCTTTCTTGTAGATCTCCAACACCAAGTCTTGAATGGATTCTTGAACTTGAAAAGGGATTTGGAAGAAGATGGATGGAGAGATCACCAAAAGGGCACTTTTTGGCTTGAATCCTTCAATGGCCTCCAATGGATCTCCTTCATGCAAATGGATACTTGAGAATGATGGATTATTGCTTCAAATATTTCTCCTTAGCTTGCTTGAATTGCACTTGAAAATCATTCTCAATTGCGTAATGATGCTTGATTAGAAGACTTCAATTGCTTGGTTATTGTTAGAGAAAATGAGAGGAGAAAGCTCCCTTTTATATGAAATTTGGGCACAATCTTCTAAGGAGGCCTACATAGGATAATTAAATCATCATTTAAGAATTTACCCCTAGGAGAGGACCTATATTAAATATAATTTAGGAATCAACTAAATCGAAACACAAAATAGCCGACTCGGAAGCGAGAATAAACTTTTTGTGAAGACCGACATCCCGGAAACCAAAAGTTCCTAGGATTTGGACCCTGGGACAAGGTCGAGGTCGGCCCTATCCTAGGAAAAGGCTGAGGTCGACCCTATCCTAGGACAGGGCTGAGGTCGACCCTGTCCTAGGGCAGGGCCAAGGTCAACCCTGTCCTAGGAGGTTGACCCTATCCCCAGATCCCAGGATCACAGGTCAGAGACCCAAAATGCAGAATTTAGGTCAGGAAATGGAGGTTAGAAAGGTAGGTCAGGGGGGAAGCCATGTTAATATCAAGAACCCATTTAGAGGCGCTTTTCATGACCCCAAACCATTCACTCGAAAGGCTAAACCAGTCTCCTATGGAAGTGCTTCCATTTTCTGACTATACAATATATAACTATGGCGTTGGTTCCTTAGTTGGGGTACCTTGATATTAGCTCAATTGTAGAGGTTAGCATCCAGTATGGATTTAGATTTCTATAATTAATTAGATGCATGTAAGTTGGCATGTATCTGGGCATGTATGATGTAGTCTTGAGTATCTAATAATGTGAAGGCATGATTGGCATGTAAATTGTTCATTGTTGAGTTTTTAATGATTTAGAATTGGTTGTTCCCATTGTGTTGACTCTTGCTGCATGGTTGGACCATCTCCATTGAGGAAACTCTGGCCATGACTGCACCATCTAAATCTTTTTTGGGACAAGTTCTACCTCCCGAAAGTAGGAATTTTTTTATGGGATGCATTATAGAAAAGAATCCTTACTGCAAAATGGTTCAGAAGAATTGGTTTTGAAGGACCGTCAAGATTCCCTTTATGTGAAATCAAGAAGAATCAGTAGAACATATATTCTTGAAGTGCTCATATGCCATGAAGTGTTGGCAATGGCTCTGTAAAAATTTAAATTGGAAATCTGTGTTGGCTAACAATTTAGCAGATCGTTTAAAAGCTTGGCCAATAATTCACAATAATAGTCTTTATCATATCATATAGAAGATATCTCCCTCTATGCTAATAATAAAATATGAAGGAAATGTATAGAAAATAAAATTAAAGCTAGTATTGTGGAGATTTTTAATAATGGACTATGAAATATGAATCAGCCTGAAGGTATATTTTCCCATTGGGATGACATTATGAGGAAATAATGGTTTGGTTTAATCATTCCTCCTCTTTTTATAAAAGGTGGGGAGAGAGAGAGAGAGAGAGAGAGAGAGAGAGAGAGAGAGAGAGAGAGAGAGAGAGAGAGAGAGAGAGAGAGAGAGAGAGAGAGAGAGAGAGAGAGAGAGAGAGAGATCCTCAACACAGCTGGTTCAAACTAAATTTTGATGGGGCATCAAGGGGAAATCTCAGAACGACTGGGATTGGATGTGTAATACATATGTGGGATGTAAGCATGTATGGAAGATTGTCCAAACCTTTAGGTGAGAAAACAAATAATATAGTGGAATTGGAAGCATTAGTAGAAGGTTTACTTTTTTTTAGAGACTTGGGAATTAAAAAGCTTGAAATGAAGGGGAATCTCATATCATCATCAATGCACTTAGGTCAATTTTTACCGCTAATTGGAAGTTGAATACTAGATTAGAAAGAGTTATTGGATTACTTGAACACTTCAGAAAAATTAAGTTTAATAACATATAGGGAAGTAAATAAGGTGGGAGATGGGTTAGCTAATTTCGGGGCTGATGGAGTGTATTTAGAAAAGATTGGTTATTGATAACCAAACTTTAATTCAATATACCTTGGATTCAGTATTCTCATATGTGCCCTATATATTATTCTATGTACAATTATGTAATATACATATGTATGCATACACATATATATTTACATTTATATCTACATGTAAATATATATATCACATTCATATATATATATATATGGATGCATAAACATAAACATTTATATTTATATCTACATGTGTGTGTGTGTGTGTGTGTGTGTATCACATTCATATATATAATATATGTTAATTTAAGGACATACATACAGATGTTTTAAATTATTTTCTATATAATAAGGATTATTAGTGCTAACATCCTATTTGTATCCTTCATCTTGTCTCCCTCTCCTTTTTCATCATAATTGTAACCACTTATATATTGACACTCTTATCTCGGATCCTTATATATTTTCTTATGTTTCCCCCTTAGATCTCCTTGTGTATTTCTTTTCACTTTCTCTTCTGATTGTTGTTTCTCCTTAGTTAGTGATATCTTTCCCTTTGGATACATTTGGAGTATTCTTTTAGTTTATATTTTCTCCTTGTTTTATTTTATTGGTTTAAATAACTATTTATACTCTTTAAATTTCTTCTTGTATTGGGTTTTGGTTTCCCTCTTAACTTTATTCGATCCTTTTTTGTTTCATGGCTAGCCCTTTGTTTTGTCACTCATTATTCTACTTTTCATTCTCTCTCAGTCTTATGATTACTTCATGTGGTTTCTAGACACTTCCCTTCCCTTATTTCTGGCCCTTTATGGGATGATGATCTCAGTTGTCTTCATTATGATTACCTTGAATGATGATTATGAGTGTCTAGGTAATATATTTTGAGGGTCCCTTTACGTGCTTGTAATACGTGATTGTGTGCGAATATATAAGCATCTAGATGATATTACTGAGAATAGGCATATGACTTTTAGGGGAAATATTAAGCCTAGGAGATAGAAATGGATATTAAAGCATCTAGATAATATTACTAGGAGGGTGGTTGAGTTGGTTATGGGGGGAAAATATTTTGATTATGACTACATGGATAGACTCAATAGTGATATTGTGGGGTATTTCATAACATGCTTGGTGTGGACTAGGATCCACAAGCAAGACATAATTTCACTCTACAAGGAAATCTTCATTAAGGAAATCCTGGGAGGTCTTAAGCAAGCAGTGTTTAGCATAAATGACAAGTTTGAAATAGCTTACCCAGAAGTGTGTATGAATTCAAAGGTTGGTATCTTGATAGGGTCTAAGAATATAACATGGAAATCCATTTTGGTGTTTAAAGATAAGGCAATATTTTATGCCCACTAGGAGGAAATAGTACGCAATCTTCATTTCCTTCTCAAAAGGCTTCGCATTGTACCTAGTTCTGACTCTATATGGCTATAAGACTATCTACGAGCAGAAGGGTATGAGGTGCTTCCCTCCTTTGCAAAGGTTGATCTAGACTAAATTCAAATCAGTCCACATGTAATCATCAAAAATAGATGGAAACAAGATGGACCCAAGAACAAAAATCTGAAAGGAAAAGTGGCGGCTAACATTGAAGATTCAGAAAATGAAGCTAAGGGTTCCATAGAAGACCTGATAATTATCAAACACAAATGTTAGTAAAGTGTTGAAGTAACTAGTTTTTTTATTGTGTCTTAGTACTTTAGAAGGTTTTAATATTAAGGTAGATACTCAATATTTTGTTTATGTTAAGTAGGGATATACTCTATATCCAAAATTATATCAAGATTATAGAATTTCAAACAAATACTGATCTTTGAATGGCGTAGTTAAAGACATGTAGATAGTTTATCGATATAGCATATGGTAAAGTCTTAAAAAATCTGGAAACTAATTCTTTTTTTATGAATAGAGGCATTTTCAATTAATATATAAAAAGAGTACAATATTCACAAAAAAGGACTGGTGGAAAAAAAATCACCCCGCGAAGAGTCACTCGGCATCATGCCAGAAACATACAACCATTCACCAAAAAAGCTTGTTGTATAGTCGTAAAATGGAAGCACATCCATTGTAGACTGGTTTATCCTTCTAAGTAAGTGGTTTAGGGTCATTTCAAGAACCTTGAATGGTTCTCTGACTTGGATCTATCTTTTTCCCCTGTTCTACCCCATTTCCCACTTTTCTCCAGCCTGTTTCTGGCACCCTAAACTACAAACTGAGATTTTTGACCTCGGGGTCAAAATCAACCTTTTTTGGGTCAAGGTCAACCTCAACCTTGCCTAGTTCAAGGTTGACCTCAACCTTGACCTAGGTCAAAATTGACCTTTTTCTGACCCAAGGTCCAAATTTCATGTTTTCGAGGTTTCCGAATGTCGGGCTTCGGAAAGATTTAATTCCTGCTTCTGGGTCGGTTGTTTCGATCTTTGAAGTGATGATTCTTAAATTATATTTAATATAGTTCCACTTCTAGGGACATAGGTCTAATTGGAATTTAATTCTCCTGTGTAGGCTTCTCTAGAATATTGTGCCCTAGATTCATATATAAGGAAGTCTTCTCCTCTCATTTTCTCTAGCCATGAATCATCAACCATCTAAGACTTGAAGAAGTGAAATATCAATGTGAAGAAGAAAGATTTGAAGAAAGCATCTACTATCAAGTATTCAAGAATTAAAAGACTTTCAAGCACTCAATTCATCAAGGAGATCTATTGGTAGCCATTGAAGCATTCAAGATCTATGGAGCCCTCTTGTTGAAGATTTCTCCATCCACATTCCTCCAAGCATCTTCCTATTCCAAGATCTATTCAAGATTGGTGTTGAATATCTACAAGAAATTGATTTGAGACATCCTACATCTGACATTCTACATCCATTTGGTGCATACATACTTGTGGATCCACGGATTCGAATCTGCCACAAGGGTTTCTATACAAGCAAGGTGAATTTATTCATTTACTTTGTTTATTTATGCAATTTCAATTATACTTTGAGGTTAATTCCAAAATTGGGCTTTGACCAAGGAAAACCCCTCCCCCCAACAAGCAAACCATTTTTCTTGTAGGGACAGGTTTGGAACAGCGAATTGGAGTACAGATTCGGATACCCTTTTTGGCAAACAATCAGGATCTGAAAATAGAATTTCTGTCAGAGATTTTAGGTCAGAATTGACATTCTATTATGGGTTAGAATCAGAGATTCTGGATCAGAATCAAAGATTCTAGGTCAGAATCTGAAATTCTGGATCAAAGGTGACATTTATTTATGGGTCAAAATAAGAAATTCTGGGTCAGAATCAGAAATTCTAGGTCAAAGGTGACATTGACTTTTGGGTCAAAATTGGAACTAAGCCAAATCAGAAAAATATTTTTGAGTTTTGTTTGTCTCTATGTTTTTGTTCCAGATCCAGTTGCAGATTTTCTAGAAACTCACTGTAGGCACCCGAAAACAACATTCTTCAGATCTATAGTATTTTGAGGTTTGTACTTTTCTTCAATTCATTTCAATTAAATTTTTTAATCTTTCTAAATCTATCACACACTCTTTTCTATAAAACAGAATATAAGGTCTTCCTCTTTATTCTCATTTCCAATTGATTTATTCATTTATGCATTGATCCTTCCTTTGGGGTTAATCAATTTGGATCCTTCATTTGTGTATTTTGAGGTTAAAAGGAACATCTTATCTTCTCACAACACATTACACACATTATATCTCTTATCTTTTATATCTTACATTCTATATCTTACATTTTGGTGAACCCGCGATAGACAACTCTTTCTTTTTTGGTGTTAGATTTACATTTTTATGTTATATATTGCATGCATATTAGATTATTTTTCTTTTATGTTCTTTCATTTACATTTCAAATATTAAAAAATCAAAATCTTGTGCTTCCTAAATTAGTTCATTTGCATTGCACTAGTGTATGAGCTTTACTACTTCTAGTCCTACTTATAGTATCTCGGTTAGAAGAAGCCATAGACTTACGGGTTCCTTTGATCCTGAGTCTTCCTCTCCTTTCCTTAGGATCCTGGATGAAAATTTGACCTCTCATGATTCCATTCCTTCTATGGAGCATAACTCTTCTCACTCATCTCATGATGAGGATAATGCTTTAAGAGTTCCTCCTGAACCAGTCCAAAAAATTTCAACAAAACTTGATAAAATGGGAAATTGGCTTATTCAAGAGAACCATAATCAAGATTCCATCCAATATATAGAGGCTCTTAAGAAATTCCTTTGTGATAGTGATCAAGGTGTTAATCTCTTGTGTGGTATCACTCATCTTGTGCATTTGAATGTTAAACCTTTAGCTCAAGAGGCTCAAGATCTAAGATTCACTCCTCCTCTAACTATCGAAGGACCTTCTTTTGTTCCTTTACCTAGCATTCCTACTTACACTCCCCTTTAATGACTACATCTCTTCCAATTTCATATATTCCTTTAAGCACTCCACTGGTTTCTCTACCTACCTCAAAACCTTCTTACCATAGTGTTCCTTTTACATATTCCAATCCCTTTCCAACTTTGGTTCCAATTGTTCCACTGGTTGTATCTTCAATTCTTGTTACTTCCTTCACTTTTCCTAGTGTTCCTAATATTTCTAGGCCACCTATTTCTTCTAATGATTCCATAACCATTAGTTTGGCTCAAATTGTGTCATCTTTACAACAAAAACAACTTGCATCTTTAACCCAATCCAAGTTTAGCATTCCTACATGTGACATGGGTAGTCCTTTATGCTTAGATATTATTCGTGCTACTGTCCCTTAGCAAGACGATATTCCTTGTCTTGAGAATTACAATGGGAGATCCTGTTACTCACGTTAAAACATTTCAAATCCTTTGTAGTGATTATTCTCATGACCATAGGATTTTAGCTAAGTTTTTTGCTAGAACTTTTCATGATAAGGCCTTGCAATGGTATTTTTCTTTACCTCCTTATTCTATTGATTCTTTTCGTAAACTTGCTAATACCTTTATCCATAAATTTCAAAATAACATTCGTTCGCAAGTTTTCTTAACTGATTTAATGCATTGTAAACAAAACACTAAGGAAATATTGATTGATTTTATTGGTAGATTTAAGCATTTCTATGCTCATATTTCTTATCATGTTCCTGATATTGATATTCAACATATGTTTATTTCAAATTTGCAAAAGGATATTAGAGATAAGATTCTTCTTACTAAATTTACCTCTTTTCAACAACTTTGTGCAGCACTTCATCATTATCAATTACAAGTGAGTCAATTTGAGAGCATCACTCCAATGGATCATGTTCCAGTTGATAAGAGTGACACTGCTCCTAATCCTAATAAGTTTTAGAAACCTAACAACTATGTCAAGATCAATAAATAGACGAATTCAGTCGTTGATCAAGTTGCAGTTGCATCCAACAATGCCACTTCTGCATCCACTGCTTTCTGTTTGAATCGTACATTTACTCCTCTCTGAATATTTACATTCTATTATGAGTAGGTTGTTAAGTGCTAATATGATTACCTTGCCTCCTATTTGACCTCTTCTCCCTACCATGATGGCATCAAAATCCTTTGATCCTAAAGCTTTTTTTCAATACCATCAAAAGAAACGCCATGATACTGAAAAATGATATTCTCTAAAGCATAAGGTTCAAGACTTAATCGATTCTAATGCTTTATTTGTTCATAATTTTTATGGTAATGGGAACAAATATGTCTCTCCTCCTAATCAAAACCTTCAAATCTATACAAATCCTTTACCTACACATGATACTAATACCATCGCTCAACCATCTTCTATGGATATTGTTTACAATTCAAAGATGGATGATCTCAATCACATTGTTAATCATGTGGAGTGTGATGTTTCATCTCAATATATTGTTCAAGATCCTTCACCTCCACTTCAACTTCAAGTTCCACCTAAACCCCAGAAACAGACTAAGGATAAACGACCTAGGGAACTCTCAATCACCTTTGATGATTCTGAGACTATTATGGCTCCCGATGGTCCCGTTTATATTTATGCTAGGATTGATAAGATACCTACATGTGGTTGTCTTGTTGATCCCACATCTTTAATAAATGTCATTACTGAGGAAAACCTTTTTATGAAAAACCTACAATGTGATTGTTATGATACATCTGATGGATGGATCCAAACTTGTAATGGTTTTCTCTATCCTTCACTTGGTTCTATTAACTTTCCTATTGAACTTTGTGGTAAAGTTGTAGATACTACCTTCATTGTCGTTCCTACTTCTGATCAATTTCAAGTCAAATTTGGTTTGCCTTGGTTAAATACCACGCATGTCGTTGCTTCTCATATTCATAAGTGTATTAAGTTCATTAATAATGGAGAAGTGAAAATGATTAATCATAGTTTGTATCAACCTTCTAGGCCTAGAGATTGTGCTACTCTTGATTTCTTTTGGCCTTCATTACCCAATTCATGTCCTCGCCCTGATAACCTTTTTTGTTCATATCAAGCCTATAAACATCGCAATATTGTCGATTTAAGAATGCCTCAGGTAGATCTTAATTGTGGTCTTTTTCCCACTCCTTTTATACCTCCTTTATCCATTACTGCTAGCTCTATTACTTAACCTCCCAGTGTCGCTTCTTAGCCTACTGCGAATCTTACCAATCCTCCTATAGAACCTGTGAAGGAACCAATTGTCATTCCTCCTAGTTCCCAACATGTGTCAAACAAAGCAAAATGTAACAAATCTGCTAATGAACATCGTAAGAAGTGTAGGGATAATTCTAGGACCCATGCCTCTATTCTTTGAAATTATTTACCTTCTTTTGACCAACTTATGCCTGATGTGTTGGAGGAATTTAATATTCATAATGTTGTTAAGATGAATGATTATGATTATTCTATTCACATCTTAGATCCTATTTTAATTAATCTTGATGAGGAGGATACTCTTGATGATCCTATTGATCCTAGTGATGAATATGAGACCATTGATCTTGATACTTATTTACCTCATATGCTTTCAACTCAATTGATAATTACACCTAGTATCAAACATCATGATTCTCAAGAGGATCCTCATTTGGAACTGGCTATTATTCCTACTGTGTTGGATATAGTCCCTCTTGTGAGTTGCCCACCTTCCCTAAATGATATAAATCAAGATAGGGAGATTAGGCGATGCGCTTGATTGGCTTGTCCTTCATGGTAGCCTTTTATATGTTTGCCTGTTGTATTGTGCTTCTCCCGTAATATGTTTTCTCAATGTTTGTTAGATTCTTTTATACGACCCTTGTTACTTTGTTGGTGCAAGGTGATAAAGGAATCAAACCTATTGTACAATTCCTATATATGTATATTTACTCTTCTATATGTTGTTTTCATGTTATGTTGTACTTGTGCTATTGTTTGTAAATGTTTTCCTTGTATAGTCCGCTTGGATCTGCGACATGGTAGCACTAATTCTTTTTGGTCTCCATGTTTTGGTCCGAAAAGACTCTTCTTCGTAACTCTTGAGTTTTCTTTCCTCCATTGTGATTGTAGTTCTACTTTCTTTGGGGAATGATGTCAATTCATTTGCAATAATATCATATCTATATATACATGTTATCTTATGATCATATTGACCCCACAGTAGGTAGATCCCTTCTATGTTCTTTGTATGTTTATGTGGTATTTCCCTTGATTTGTCTTCATTTGGGGGCATCTCATAGTGGAAACGTAATGAATAGAGTTGTTTATGTTTTCGTTAAAGCCATTGCTCCTGTTAAAGTGTTAGAAATGACTTTAACATGGGGGCATATGCTCTACTCACTTTTTGCACACACACACTTTCAAAATATTTTCAAACTTAAAACTTTCTCCCTTTATGGAATAAAGACTATTCCTTAAAGCATGGATTTTTACCTTATAGGATCTCTTGATCCCTCCAATTTAAATTTATACAGATCTCTTGATCCCTCCAGTTTCAATTTACAATGTTTTTATCCCTTAAGGTCAGAAGGTTTCCTTAAGATCAGATTTCCCTAATGGGTTGACTAGTGAGTAGCCACATTCACTAGGTAGTTCAACTCCATCTTTCCATTTGCACTATTTCCTTGTGTGGTTCACAATGGGACATAAGTTCTCATTGGGAAAGGTAATCACACCCTCTCTCTCTTTCTCTTTAACTGGTGATGTCTCCCTTATCATGATCTTAGGGTTGATAAAGACTTAAGTCCCTAGGGGCTTGAGGATTTCTTTGTCCTTTTTCATTTCAATAAGATTATATTTTCTTCATGATCTCCTTTACCAAGAGTTTGCATTGAGTCCATACTCTTGCTAAAGTGGGGGCTAAATGTATAGTCATAAAATGGAAGCACTTCCATTGTAGACTGGTTTAGCCTTCTACGTAAGTGGTTTAGGGTCATGTCAAGCACCTTGAATGGATCTCTAACTTTGATCTAGTTTTTTCCCCTGTTCTGCCCAATTACCCACTTTTCTCTAGCCTATTTCTGGCACCCTAAACTACAAACTGGGATTTTTGACCTCTGGGTCAAAATTGACCTTTCTAGGTCAAGGTCGACCTCGACCTTGACCTAGGTCAGAATCAACCTTTTTCTAACCCAAGGTCCCGACTTCATGTTTCCAGGGTTTCGGGATGTGGGCTTTGGAAAGATTTAATTCCCGCTTCTGGGTCGGCTGTTTTGGTTTTTGAAGCGACGATTCTTAAATTATATTTAATATAGGTCTACTTCTATGGATATAGGTCTGATTGGAATTTAATTCTCCTATGTAGGTCTCTCTAGAAGATTGTGCCCTAGATTCATATATAAGGAAGTCATCTCCTCTCATTTTCTCTAACCATGAATCATCAACCATCTAAGACTTGAAGAAGTAAAACCTAAGTGTGAAGAAGCAAGATTTGAAGCAAGCATCTACTATCAAGTATTCAAGCATTCAAATATTTTTAAGCACTTAATTCATCAAGGAGATCCATTGGTATCCATTGAAGGATTCGATCTCTATGGAGCCCTCTTGTTGAAGATTTATCCATCCACATTCCTCCAAGCCTCTTCCTATTCCAAGATCCATTCAAGATTGGTGTTGAAGATCTAAAATAAATTGATTTGAGACATCCTACATCTAACATTATACATTCTACATCCATTTGGTGCATACATACTTGTGGATCCACGAATTCGAATCCAGCACAAGGGTTTCTATACAGGCAAGGTGAATTTATTCATTTACTTTGTTTATTTATGCAATTTCAATTATACTTTGATGTTAATTTCAAAACTGGGGTTTGACCAAGGCAAAACCCTCCCCCCCCCAACAAACAAACCATTTTTCTTGCAGGGACAGGTTTGGAACAGCGAACTGGAGTGCATATTCTGATACCCTTTTCGGCAAACTATCAGGATCCAGAAACAAATTTTATGTCAGAGATTTTAGGTTAGAATCAACATTCTATTCTGGGTCATAATTAGAGATTCTAGGTCAAAGGTGACATTCATTTATGGGTCAGAATCAACATTTTGTTCTGGGTCAGAATCAAAAATTTTGGGTTTGGGTTTTGTTCGTCTCTGCATTTTTATTCCTTATCCGGTTGCAGATTTTCCATAAACTTTCTATAGGCACCAAAAAATAGCATTCTTCATATCTATAGTGTTTTGAGGTTAGTACTTTTATTCAATTCATTTCAATTAAAGTTTTTAATCTTCCTAAATCTATCACACACTCTCTTCTATAAAACAAAATCTAAGGTCTTCCTCTTTATTCTCATTTCCAACCGATTGATTCATTTATGCATTGATCCTTCCTTTGGGGTTAATCAATTTGGATCCTTCCTTTGTGTATTTTGAGGTGAAAAGGAACATCTTATCTTCTCTCAACACATTACACACATTATCTCTCTTATCTTAGATTTCTTATATCTTACATTTTATGTCTTACACTTATAAAGAAATCCCTCAAGCTGCGAGAGCAGTAGCAGAAGAGGGAGGAGGATCTTTATCACTAGGATTGCTCCAAACATTGGGCCTAGGGGTCTGGTTGGGAAGTGACCACCCATCATCTGTATATTTTTCTTTATTATCCAGTTCTCCTTCCTCCCGCCTAGGAGAAATAGCAAGAGCCAGGCGGGGGATTTTATCAGAAGTGGTAGAAGGCCACACAGGAACATTGGTCATTAGTCGAGCAGTAGTAGAAACAAGCAGAGGAGGCTAGCTAGCAGCCAAGGCCCTCCTAGCAGGAGGAGAGGCATGCCAAGAGCATGGCTAGAGCACCTGGCCAAGGAACTCTGGCTATGACATAGACCCTAAGGTGGCATGCGGTTAGCTGAGAGGGGATTTGGCAGCACCCGAGCCACAGTACATGGGGCATTACCCCAATGTTGTAGCATCTCCTGCAAATGGGCGACCTCAAGGGCCACCTTGTCAGCTTGTACTTGCATCTACATCATGACATTATTACATAAACATGCCATAGCATAAATAGAAACATTGACATCCAGAAAGTTGTGAGTAAAAATAACATCATTACGGTCTTTCCATAAGGAAAACAAAATCTCCATCCTTAAAGCATGCCAAATCTGGGTATACTGGGAAGGCATTCTGGGTGAATCACCAAGGAGAGCCATATGCCAAGAGAAAGGCTCAGGCTAAAATGGCATAAAAAATCCATGAATCCATCTCCAATAGTTCTGGGCCCGACGACAAAATGAAAAAATATGCATAATGGTTTCAGAATGCCAATAAAATGGGCATTTGGGATAAGGCACACCCAAGCGCCAAATGTGAGCTCCCAAAGGCAAACCCTGGTAGAGAAAACACCAAGAAAAATGAGCAATTTTGGGTTCAGTAATAGCATCCCAAAATGTGCAAAAATGCCAGCTCCAGGTCTTCTGGTAAGAAGAAAGATGACAATGATGATTGAGCGAATCAATCATAGGAAAATGAGGCACAAGCCAAGAGTACCCAAGCTTGGGTTTGTAGTTCATAAATGGTGTATCAGGGTACCATTTCTAGTATTTCCATCAAGGCTTAACTAACTAAATTCCAATTTTATATAAGAGATGCGGCAGAATAGCAGAGATGAGCAAGTCAAAAGTCTGACGATCTGGACAGGTGAGCTGGAACTGAACACGAAGATCATGCCAAGAGAAGAGACTAACGGTGGCTCTGGAAAAAAAAATCCTTGGGAATTTGAATGCCACGTTTTTGAAAATGAAGAGCACTTATCCCCTGGATTTTGGCTAGAGGAAGCCCTTGTTGAGAAAAAAGAGGGTACCACCAAATATTTTTCTGATTGAAAGAAAGCCCATCACAGAAGCCATTGCCAACCCAGCGAAGCCAAGGCTTGACGGGTTCCCAGGATCTCCAAATACTTTTGACAACAAAATTATCTTGGATTTGAACAAGGAGCTTCATAACTAGAAGGGTTTGAAACCCAATCCCCTTCCAAGGCAGCTTGTGCAAGGGATACCTAGAAGAAATGCAATGTCAAAGCAGAATTTTCTAGGCCTCATCGCCTATGAGACATCGCACAATCCACTTCGTACAAAGGGCCAGGCCTTGTTTTTGTGTGTCAAGTAAGCCAAGCCCACCAGAGGCCTTAGGGAGACAACAAAAATCCCAGGAAACTCTATGAAATTCATGATGATCAGCGCCATAAGCCCAAAGAAAATCCCTCAGCAATCTCTCGAGCTTCTTGTAGGAGGATTTTGAAGGAGCCCAACAAGAAGACTAGTAAACATGCGTAGCAACCAAGACCTTGGAGAAAATCTAAGAATTCCCAATGAGAGAGAGCATCTTGGTGATCCAATAGGTAAGATTCTTTTCAATTTTAGATAGCACAACATTCCATAATTCAATAGAAGTGGTTTAAAAATCAAAAGGAATACCAAGGAAGTGAAAAATTTCCCCATGTTGAATCCTGGACCATCCAAACTGAGAAAACCAAGGCAGATCAGGAAGGAAAGATTGCCTATAACACAAGGTTTTATTCCACTGGATGGGTGAACCAGAGGCCAGGAAAAAAGTGTCTAAAGAGTACAAGGCTTCCTTGATATTTTCTTCATCCTCTTCAAGAGTGAGAAAGGAATCATCAGAAAAATGGCCATTGACCAATTGTTGGGTAGAATTAGGTAAAGCAATCCTACAAACACAGCTTGAAGAAATGGAATGAGCTAACAAATAGACAAAGCCCTTGACTCCCATAACATACAAGGTAGGAGCTAAAGGACAGCCTTGCCAAATGTATCTGAAGAGCCCAAAGGTAGAAGATTGTCTATCAGTAATGGTGATGCAAGCAGAGGCATCTCGAAAAATCATCTGCATAGATTGAAGAAATTTGGGGCCAAAACCAAGAGCATGAAGCATAGCAATAATAAAAGGCCATTCAATGCGGTCATAAGCTTTAGCAAAATCAATTTTAAGGAAAAGGGTTTTCTATTGAGACTTACGAGCCCATTCCATACCTTCCCAAACTGCAATGATATTATCAAGAATAAATCTTGATTTGATAAAGCCAATTTTCTTTGGCCGAACAATTCGAGGTAGGATGTGATGGATCTTGAGAGCCAGAGCCTTAGCGATGATCTTATATGAGACATTGAACAAGGTAATAGGCCGCTAGTTGCAAATATCCTCAGGATCCCTAGACTTGGGAATGAATTTAATGTTGCCTTTGTTTATAATGTCCCCCAGAGACTAGGAGTTATAAGCTTCGAGGTAGACCTAGTGTAAATCCGGACCAATGGCATCCCAAAGTGTTTTATAAAACTCACAGGGAAATCCATCACAACCTAGGAATTTATCATTATCCATGGAAAATAAAGCTTCACTAAGATCCTGTAGGGTAAGAAGTTGATCACAACAAGCTCACTGGGAAGGTGAAACACATTAAGGTACGATAGCAATGCAATCATCAAGAGATTGATCATTGGTAGGAGAAGATCCCTGAGTGGTAAAAACTTGTTCGTAATGATGAACAAAGGCCTGTAGAATATCAGGAAGCTCTATGAGGAGGGATTGACCTTCTTTAATCCTGGTTATGCCCACATTGGTGTGACGGGCATGAAGAGTAGCAAAAAATTATTTAAATGCTTGGTCTCTGACCTTTAACCAGTGTAGCTGAGCTTTGATTTGAGCACCGTTGGCAGCATAATTGTCTGCAACTTGCTTCTACTAACGCAACTGGGCAAGGTGAAGTTGCAACCCTTGATTGAAAGGATCATGAGCTAAGGCCTCCATGGAAACACGAAGATATTTGGTGTTGACATCATAAGATCTACGGAGGTAGATGGCAAGATGTCTACCATAAATGTGTAGAAAGTGTGTCGTACGTTGGATGGCATCATTCCACTATTGAATCTAGCCAGGCGATCATGATGGTCAAGGCTCAAGGTTCCAAATCTGATGAATGTGGGCCATCGTGGAGGCATGGCTGAGAATAGAAGTATTAAAAAAGAACTGAGTGGTGGGAGGTCGAGACTTATTTGTCTGCCATACAATATTAAATTGAATGGGGAAGTGATCTAACAAGGTCACATCAATAAGAGGAGTAACCGGCAAGGCTTTTTTTTCAAAAAGAAAAGAAAAAAGATTGTGCCAAAATCATGGCATGATCAAGTTGTTTATGAATTCTGTCAGAAGGGGCTCTAAAATTAGACCACGTGGTGGTGAGCAATATTGGGATAAAGAAGGCCCAATTTATTACGCATGTAATACCAAGCTTCCCGTTCACGAACTGTCCATCGAAAAGGCAAAATGTTGTCCTTGTCAGAAACCACTTTGACCATATTAAAGTCACCACAAAAAAACCAAGTTGCAGGTGGCAGAGAATCCAGAAGCCAACACCAAAGGTGAGATCTCTCAACAGCATCATTGGGAGCATAAACATTAACTATGCCAAAAGAATGATTCTCAATAATGAAAGTGGCCCAAACAGATATTTGCATGGTATCTAAGCCATGATTTATTAAAAAAGAATGTTAACAAGGAGAGAGGATATTAACAACTCCACCTCAACCAGCTTCGTGCTGAGAACAGAGAGCAAGGCTCTTTGGCCGAATAACTTTGCAGGCAACATCAAGCAAAAAACATGAAATTTTAACTTCCTGGAGGCATAACACATCCAGATGACTAACACGATGACGCACATCCCTAACAGAATATTTTCTGGGTAGGTTTGTCAGACCCATAACATTCCATGAGATGTACTTCATGATAAAATAGTGTCACCCATACCATCACCATCCTCAAGGGAAGAAAAACTAGTTGACAAATAAGCTGGAGTAAAATCATTCCCAAGAGACTCCATAGAAATATTTTTGTGTTTTTCTAAAATTCCCTCCAGCGCGGTCTCAACACACCCACCAAGGCTACGAGAGCGGTGAAAAATGGGAGGGGTGGAAATCGCGGAAGCTTCCTGAGGCGTGCAAACCCAAGGAGGGTTAACACCAAAATCAAAAGTCTTCATCCCCTGTTGGTTAGGGTTTGAAATGGGAGCATTAATCTCAACATGAGAAGCAACTCGAGCCACAACAGGAGGAGGTGGAGGTTGTGAAGTGGAAGCCAAAGTGGCAGGCTTAACCTGCTTATTCTTGCGGTCCACTGCTACCCAATCATCATTCTTGGTTTCCTCTTTTTTACTAGAATTAGCAGGTCGTGAACCAGAATCCTTAGGAGGAGGTTTGGGACAAGGAACTACCAAAGAGTAGTCCTTGATATTGTGCTCTCCAGATTGACTACAATAACAAGTGTTGGGAAGGTTGAGGTAAAGCACCTTCTGAGAGAAGGTGGTTTCACCAACCTGGATCTTAACATATTCTTTAAGGCCTCTGGAAAGTTCAACATCAATACAGAGCCTCTTCCAAGGCCAAGGATTGAGATAATAGTCATGCTCACTATAGATAACCCTACATAGCATTTGCGCAATGGCATACATGAAAGGCCAACAAGGTAGAGGAAGACTAGGGAACTCAACCCACACATGAACTTTTAGTTTCTTGTCATCAGAGATGGAAAATTCTCGAGACCAACATTGGAAAACTAAAAGGGAAGCCCTAATATTCCAGGGTCCTTTGGCAAAAATGTCATCCACATGAGTGGGATTGGAAAAATGAAACAAAAAGAAACCTTCGGTGAGACTCTGAATGTCATCCAAATGGATTCTAGGCTTTCGCAACCCAATCCTTAATCAAATTTTTAGGAGGGTTGAGACCGAGAAAGTAACCAATAAGGAAATACATTTCAGGCCAAGAAAAGACATCATCAAACTCATGAATGGGAAAAACAATATCAGGCTGAGACATACCTCATGGAACACTTTGGGAACAAACTTGCGAGGTCTCTTTCTTGGAGGCTCCATTGTTATCCATCACCAAAACAACACCAGCATCAACTACTGGGCTAATGGTGGCTGGGGCCATAAATACTAAAGGATTTCTCATAGTAAATGCAATTTGAAAGGATAGGAGGGCTCAGAATAGCGACGCGACTCTAAACCCTAGCAGAGCAAAAAAACATCAACCTCATTGCTCCACCAAAATAACTCTTTTGGAAGGACAAGAGGGCTCAGAATAGTGATGTGACTCTAAACCCTAGTAGAGAAAAAAACCATCAACCCCATTGCTCCACCGAAACTAAATCTTTTGGAGTGCAAGACAGAAGTTTTTGTGATGGATTATATATATATATATATATATATATATATAAACTTTAGACATACATGGTGGAGGGATTCATCTCTCTTTTAGCTACTGATTCACTTAAATAATGTAGTTGTTGAGTGGCTATTAGTCCATGGTTAATAGGCCAGAGTTAATGTGAGCTCCTTAATGATTTAGGTAAAATGATAATTAATAGTTGTATCATCTTAAAATGGAAGCACTTCCATGTTAAGAATGTTTATCCCTCCTTAGGGTATGTTTTTGACCACCATCACATTGTCCTTCCATTTCTGCATCCTCTCCTGCTTCTGTGTCTATTTAGGACCCTGATTGGGCCTCTCCAGACACCTCCCATCCCAACGGGCATGTTTTCCAGGGGTCCTAACCCCCTGGGTCAAGGTTGACCTTGACCTTGACCTAGGTCAAGGACAACCTCGACTTGGGTCCCCCTTTCAAATCTAGAAGCCTGTCAACTGCCGAAGGTCATCAAAAGTTCATTTCCCGCTTTCGAGTCGGCTATTTTTGGGTTCCGAAGTGACAAATCTTAAATTATATTTAATATAGGTCCTCTTCTAGGGGCATGGGTTTTATTGGAATTTAAATCTCCTATGTTGGCCTCTCTAGAAGGTTGTGCCCTAGTTTCATATAAAAGGAAGCTTTTCTCTCTCATTTTTAGGGAGGCAATTGATTCTAAGCACAATATCCATCAACTAAGTGAAACTGAGCAAGAGATCATCAAGAAAAAAGTTCAAGCATCCATTGTTCTACATTTTCTCAAGCTTTCAAAGTGTTCAAGTCTTCCTCTCAATCATCCAAGTTCTCCATTGAAGATTAAGGATTCAAGCTTTCAAGCCTTTGAGGGGATTTGGTTCAAGCATTCAAGATTCATCATTCAAACCCTAGATCTATCCATTATGGTGGTGTGATCTTCCTTCAAGATCCTTTTGTGCATCTTCAAACATTCATTCATTCTCCCTTCTAGGTGGATTCCAAGCATACAATCATGGAGGTTTATGGTTTGTAATTGAGTCCAAGCTTTCATATTTACATACTTGTTTACATTTAAAATACAATTGCATATCTATTTGAATATCTTAGCTTCATTATTACATTTACTTCTACCACTTGAAAGCATTCTTTATTTCAATTATTTATTTCAAGGTTAATTCCTAAATCGGGGTTTGACTAAGGCAAACCCTTCTCCCAACAAACAAACCCCTTTTTCTTGCAGGTACAGGTTTGTAACAGCAGATCGGGACAGAGATTTGAATACCCTTTTCAAAAAACTTTCAGGATCCAAAAATAGAATTTTAGTCTGATACTTTTTAGGTTGATTGTGACCTAGGGCATAATCAGAAATTATGGCAAATAGTGACATTGACTTGAGGGTACAAATCAGAACTGTCTCATAACAGAAAAAGATTTCTGGGTTTTGTTCGTCTTTGCGTTTCTAGTCTAGATTTGGTCTCAGATTTTCCAGAAACTCAACACAGGATTCAAAAAATAGCATTCTTTGATCTACAATATTTCAATGTTAGTGAATTTCTCCTATTCAATTCAATTAAGGTCATCAATCTATCTAAATCTAAAATACATTTCAAATTAACAAATCAAACCCGAGTACTTAAGATCTTCCTTCCTTATTCTTATTTCCAAATGATTGATTCATTTATGCATTGATCCTTCCTCTTGGGTTAATAAACTTGGATCTCTTATTTACATATCTAAGGATAGAAGGAGAGCATCTTATTTACCCCCATAACATATTTAAATGTAAGGGATTTTATGTTAAATGAAAACCCCACAGCCATTTTTTATACCTTGCATTTTGATTAACCTGCGATAGACAACTTTTTCTTTTTGGTGTTAGATGCTTTGCCTCTTTTTCTTAGAGACTAGATCATGTATATTAAATTAGTTTTATTTTACACTCTTGCATTTTAAAATATGACAAAAAAAAATCTATATAATCATAAAAATATAAAAACACTTCTTGTATTTCATTCACTATGAAGATCTTTAAGATGCTTTGGGGTATGGATATTTTTCTCATTATGATTATTTTAGCATCTCTCTATAGTAATTATGATGTTTATGAAAGTATCATCGATTTCATCATATTTTTTAATATTCATGTTTCACTTTCTTATGCTATTTTAAGATTGACTAATACTAGTCTTCCTACTTTCAAAACTTTCATCAAAAATTTATGTAGTGGACTTATTACTCTTTTTTATTATGTGAAGAATTGGGTAGATGATACCCCACCTCCTAATCTTCCTACTCCTATCATGCCTAATCTAGTTCCTAACCTTCCTAATCCTCATCCTATCAATCCTAATCCAATTCCAAATATTCCTATTTCTATTTCTCCATATTCAATCCCTAGTTCTTCCCACATTTATGATGGGGCTCAAGCTAGGGTTCATGATAATGATGTTCAAGAATTCTTTCATTTACCTTCACCTCCATATCCAATCCATGAAGATGTTAAAGGTAAAAACAAGAAAACCTCTTCTAATCCTATCATTCCACCATACACAACATTTTCTCATGAGCACCATAATCAATCTCCTCCTATTGAATCTTTGCAAGATAGGTACACTGCCAGATATACTATGGTGGATAAACAAGGCTATAAAGGTTTAGGGCTAGGTATCAATGAACAAGGCATTAAAAACTTGATTCATTCATCTCCTAAACAAGATATGCATGGTATAGGTTTCCCACCTCCTCCAATCAAGGTAGTGGATCTTAACCACCGTCCTCCTCTTCATGTTCTTCTTCCAACACCTTCTTTAGATCACCCTGATACTCCTCAAGATGTAGCTAAGAAAGTGTATGTCCAATTAATGAATTCTAAGAAAGAAATATTCAAACCTATTCTGAAAAATTCTCTCTCTAAATACATATGTCATTTTCATTATAGTAATAAACAGTTAGTTTCTGATTATGTGCATTTCAAGCTATATGTTAGAGAAAGAGTTGCTTTGGGAATTATATCTCATTCCCATGCAGTATTACAATTTCTTCATAATTTTGATATAGGGAATTCCCCTCATTCTACTATAAGTTAGATCATGTTTCTCCTCTTGTTCTTAACTGGGGGGCAAGAGGTATTTTATTCCAGTATTCTACGATCCATTTTTGCTCTTAGCATGTATCTTGTTTTGAGTTTAATTGGTTATTCTTTCTATATTCTATCCCTATAAATCATTCATGATATCTTTTCTAGGACATTTGTTTTGTAAAGATATCTCTTTGCTATGAAATATCTTGATATAATTTGATATATCCCTTACTTTCACACCTGGGGGGCAAGGTATTTTCCTTCTTCCTCTATCTAAGGTTCTACTTTCCTTAGCTTGGTGGCATTTGTTTATCATATTACATTATTTCCTTATAAATATGTATGTTTTTTACTATGGACACCCTCTTATATGGGAGGTGATTGTCCTAGGTCATCACCTCTTCTTTATTTTGCAAACTATGCTCTTGATAAACTCTTGCCCTTGCTTTGGTTAGAGTTTGACTCCTTCATTCCAAGTTTCCTCTTCCTCTTCATCGCAAGGGGACTAGATGATTGAATCTTTGTCATTCTTTTCTTTGGAAGATGACATTTTATCTTAAGCACTCCTCTATGGTGGGGGTCTTGATGATAAGATCTCTTCCTCTTTGAGGATCCTTTTTCCATATGCGACATATCCATTTCATGATTATCTATGTTCTTAGAGGTAAGGGTCAATACTCTTCGCTAAGGATATTGTGTATATTGTTATTAAACTGGATATCTCCTTACCTTGTGAAGTAGGTATCCTCTTTCTCTTCCTTATCCTGCCTAGTGCGTAGTCATGATAAGGAGGGGGGCATATACAAGGTCTCCCTTATACTATATTTTACAATAGTTTACATTTTACAAATATGCTAAATCCTCAGAAAGTAACACACATAAGTTGCTAAATCCTAAAGAGATACATATTTTTAAATTTTACAATATGCTAAATCCTTGGAAGGTAACACACATAAGTTGCTAAATCCTGAAAAGACACGCATTTTATACATTTTTCATAGTGATACAAGAATGTGGATCTATGGATATTTTAAAAGTTGTCAGAAGACGCATTACAATTAAAAAGCATAGTTTATAGGTGAACCTATTGGGCTCTCCCTCCTTGGTGATTCATGGTAAGGTGGGCATCTTACTATGCGAGGTAATCACTTTCTCTTTTCTCTCTTTCGCTTTCATGTTATTAGGATTAGATCATGAAGCTATGTTATTTGTAGTGTTGCTCTTTTCTTACTTATGTAATCATATATGTTTTATATGATTGATTACTCTTTACTTCCATATATTTATGCATGTATTTTGAGTTAGAATCCTTGGTCTAGGGGCTCATGTCCTTAATTTAGTAATGTTCTACCTTGTTGCGATCCACCAGAGTCTTTCTTCTAACTTTACCACGAGTATGTTCGATTTCCATACTCCCGCTAAAGTGGGGGCTTAATGTATTGTCTTAAAATGGAAGGATTTCCATGTTAAGAAAATTAAGCCCTCCATAGGGGAGTTTTTTTACCACCATCACATTTTTCTTCCATTTATGCATCCTCTCCTTCTTCTATGTCTGTTTAGGACCATGATTGGGCCTCTCCAGACACCTCACATCCCAACTGGGATGTTTTCCAGGGGTCCTGACCCCCTGGGTCAAGGTCGACCTCGACCTTGACCTAGGTCAAGGACAACCTTGACCTTGACCTAGGTCAAGGATGACCTCAACCTTGACCTGGATCCCCCTTTCAAATCTGGAATCCTGTTGACTGCCGGATGTCATCAAGAGTTCATTTCCTGCTTCCAGGTCGGCTATTTTTGGGTTCTAAAGCCGAAAATCTTAAATTATATTTAATATAGGTTCTCTTCTAGGGGCATGGGTTTGATTGGAATTTAAATCTCTTATTTTGGCCTCTCTATAAGGTTGTGCCCTAGTTTCATATAAAAGGAAGCTTTTCTCTCTCATTTTTAGGGAGGCGATTGATTGTAAGCACAAGATCCATCAACTAAGTGAAACCAAGCAAGAAATCATCAAGAAAAAAGTTCAAGCATACATTGTTCTACATTTTCTCAATATTTAAAAGTGTTCAATTCTTCCTCTCAAGCATCCAATTTCTCCATTGAAGATTAAGGATTCAAGCTTTCAAGCCTTTGAAGGGATTTGGTTCAAGCATTCAAGATTCATCATTCAAACCCTAGATCTATCCATCATGGTGGTGTGATCTTCCTTCAAGATCCTTTTGTGCATATTCAAACATTCATTCATTCTCCCTTCTAGGTGGATTCCAAACATACAATCATGGAGGTTTATGGTTTCTAATTGAGTCCAAGCTTTCATATTTACATACTTGTTTACATTCAAAATACAGTTGCATATCTATTTGAATGTCTTAGATTCATTATTAGATTTACTTCTACTACTTGCAAGCATTCTTTATTTCAATTATTAATTTCAGGGTTAATTCCTAAATTGGGGTTTGACTAAGGCAAACCCCTCCCCCAACAAACAAACCCCTTTTTCTTGCAGGTACAGGTTTGGAACAACAGATCGGGATGGAGATTCAGATACCCTTTTAGGCAAACTTTCGAGATCCAAAAATAGAATTTCAGTCTGAGACTTTTTAGGTTGATTGTGACCTAGGGCACAATTGGAAATTTTGGCAAATGGTGACATTGACTTGAGGGTACAAATCAGAACTGTCTTAGAACGAAAAAATATTTCTGGGTTTTGTTCGTGTCTGTGTTTTTATTCTAGGTCTGGTCTCAGATTTTCCATAAACTCAACACGGGCTTCAGAAAATAGAATTCTTTGATCTGCAATATTTCAAGGTTAGTGCATTTCTCCTATTTAATTCAATTAAGGTCATCAATCTATCTAAATCTAAAATACATTTCAAATTAACAAATCAAACATGGGTACTTAAGATCTTCCTTCCTTATTCTTATTTCCAAATGATTGTTTCATTTATGCATTGATCCTTCCTCTTGGGTTAATCAACTTGGATCTCTCATTTACATATCTAAGGATAGAAGACAGCATCTTATTTACCCCCGATAACATATTTAAATGTAAGGGATTTTATGTTAAATGAAAACCCCACAGCCATTTTTTATACTTTACAATAGTCAGATTATGCTTTCCTCTTTTGAGAGAACGTATGGCTCCAGAATTCTTTTGGGCAGATATTGATGTTTATGTGATTTTCACCCTTCTACTCTCTCTATGCTATTAGTCCTCCACCAGGGTTTATTTAATTTATCTCAATATCCATACACAC
>MU223739.1:2699176-2733072 GCA_018584345.1 Thuja plicata
TATATATATATATATTGATTATGTTATGGGGCTGACATATATAAAAATATTATCAAGGAAGACTGAATGCACTTAATGGGATTTTGATTGTGTCATTTATATGCTTTAATCCTCTGGGATATCTTATTCATTTATGAAAGATGGTAATTACTTTATTAACATCTGTAGAATAGTTGGTATGAAAATGACATGCAATAAAATAGTCTCCACATATAAAGTATAGACTAATATGTGAAACACCCTAATTGACATATGTACCATAATATTATAGTTTATTATGATCTATGGGTTGTATGACAGAAAAATCTGAGGTATCATATATACAAATATTATATCATCTATCATATCTAAGTTATTATCACTGATGATTTCATCTATAACTAGCTTCATGAAGTTAATCTTAGCCCTAGAATGAGGTTGGGTAGGATCAATTTTATTTCCATGCATATTACTATTAAGTTGAGGCTTGTTACATGTTTTTCAAAGCTCAGTATGGGATATATTTTTAACTCTCTTAAGAATTACTGAGTCTTGTTATTTCTTTGGGAAGTATGTTTTGGGAATTTATGAGAAGGGATTACTTAAAAATAAAAATTAGTTGCAGCACTACTGAAGAAGAACTAAAAGTATGTTATATTTGTAAGCTTAGACGATGAAATCAGTAGGATTAAACTTACACATGACTTGATCCTTTTGGTGATAAGATTTAAAATTTTACATGAAGAATTAAATTCTCATATGGATGAGTTTTCTGAAAATAAGTTTTTTATTCTGAGGAACTAGATCTCAATTTATGTTTCTGTAGGGACAAGGTAATCTATTTTGATTATGATTTCTATAGAGCTAAAATTGGCAACAAGCTTGGTATTTATTTGGTAATGTGTCCTATGAGAGTTAGCTGGCTTAGTCAGAGGCAGGGACATTAGATAATCCTAGGAAGGAAATTCTTAACAAGGAAGATATACACAAAATGATATATCTGGAGGGGGATATTCAGATAATCTTAGGCATGGAAAGACTCTTCCTAATAAAATTCTCTCAATTGATTGTAATATATTGATTTAGCTGGCCATTCAATTTTAATATATTAGGATATTAGGTTTATTATTTTTTAGCTACAATTGTAGGTTTTCTTCCTGGTTCTTTCCTTGCATTTACTTTTACACATCGATTCTGATATCATATGCTAGTCATTTATCATTTCTTTTATCAGTCTTGTCAATTTTACATATTCATATCACATCATATTTATTCATTAAAGGAAATAAATCCCAATTATCCACTCTCAGATCTTTTATTAACATCCCTTCATACATTCTGGGTTGTGCTAATCTGATTTTTTTGAGAGTGAGTCGTTGGGGAGAAAACTTTCCTTAACACACAATATAATTTGGTGAGTGGTCTACATTCCTAGTATTGCTCGCCATTTTCTATTGTACATTTTTGGTGAACCCAAGGTATGTCATTTCCTCTTTTGATCTTGGTGCTAGATTCTCTTTCTATATATAGATCTATATTGTTACAATCTATGAATTTGGATATTTAGGTAGTCTTTACATGATATTATTTCTATTATATACATAGGATCATATCTTTTTATCTAGATCTTCATTTCATATTTTTCATTTTCATAATCAAATATCCTTGTGAATGCTTTACATTACATGTTTGAATTTGATTTCATATTTTCTTCAAATCTCATAATTGTATTTCATTTCTCTTTATTTTCATTTCCTTTTGCACGAGTGTTATAAATTGACTCCAACCGCTAACATTATGGTTAGAGTAAGTTGGAGACTTATGGTTTCCTTTGATTCAGAGCCCTCCTTTCCTAGGAATCTTGATGATACTAACATGCACCTTAATGATACCAATCCTATCGTGGCTACTCACTCTTCTCATTCTTCTCATGATGAATATAAAGCCTTAAGGGTTCCTCCTGTCTAAGTCCAAAATATTTCCCATGACTTTGATAAGTTTGAACAATGGTTAGGTCAATAAAATTCTAATCCCAAGGTTCTTTCCTTTGTAGAAGGCTTAAGGAAACTTATTCATAATGACAAACATGGTGTTAACATCTTGCATAGAATTTCTCATATCATTGATACCAATTTAAAACTTATTAGGGATTGTGCTCAAGATTTAGGCCTCACTTCACCTACTACAATTGTTGAAACCTTCTTGCCTATCTATACTTCCATACCAAGTGCATCCACTTATGCTCCACATATCATAACAACTTCAATCCAAAATTCAAATCCTACACATGTGAGTCTTTCTAATCCCATTCTTCCTTCTATTCCTTCAAGTGTGCCATATGTTTCATTTCCATCATCCATGTTCACTTACCACAATGTCCCTTTTTCATACTCAACCATTCCTTCAATTTACAACAATGCTCCTAACATTTATCATGTTTCTATTCCTACCATTCTTTCTACTGATTCTACCATTAATAGATTGGCTCAAACCATGTCTTCTTTGCAGCAACAAATTGCCTCTATAACTCAATCCAAGTTCAACATTCCTACTTGTGACATTGCTATTCCTTTGTCTTTGAATATTATCCGTGATTTTATCCAACAACATATGGAGATTCCTCATCTTGAAACTTGTAACAGTAAGGGTGATCCTTTGACTCATCTTAAGACGTTTCATCTTGACCACAAACCCAATCTCCCACTCAAAAAAAATAATACCACAAACAATTTTAAAGTTTCAAAATTTATTTTATTTTTCAAATATATTTACAAATCCATTTTGCAAAGACTAGAATAAATTCAAAGCCATCTTTCCATCTCCACCATTCCTTGGTTCTCCCTTTTCATTGGTCCCAGTCCATTTTATCCTTCATCCATCTTTCAATTCAATTCTATACAATTCATTTATCTTATAATCCAATATATTCATATTCACTTCTATCTACTCTATTTCTCTTATAATCCAATCCCTTCATCTTCCATTCTATCCTAATGCACTCAATATTATCTTCCAATTCCATTCTATCTAATTCCTCTTATCTTCCTCTGATCTTAACCAACCCAATTTATTTATTCTTCCTTCCATCCTTTCAAACCATCTTATCTTCTAATCCTATCATATACAATTCCTCTTATCTTCAACCTATCTTATCCAATACAATCCATTTATTCCTCCCAATCTATTTTATCCTTCATCCATCTTCTAATTCCATTCTATCCAATTCATTCATCTTCTAATCTACTCCCTTCCTCTTCCATTCAATCCATCTTATCCTCCAATCATCTTATCTTCCACTTCCATTCTATCTAATTCCTCTTATCTTCCTCCCATGTTATCCAATCTATTCCTCCAAAAATCCCAAAATAGTCCAATCAAGTGAAATCAATACTAATCCAATCAATCCAATCTTGTCATATCGCACATGAATCCTTAATTAAATCATCATATTGATCCAAATCAGATGACACTCTATTGTCCAATTTTTCAAATCATCATCATGGGATGTATCCTTCCCAATCCTTTGGATGTGCATTATTCTTTCTGTTAGATTTCCATCCTCAATCAGTCATCACCAATCAATCTCTTTTCAGCTTGACTAGGGGAAATTTTTTGGTTTTCTTTTGGTTTATGTGCATGCTTTATTGTTGCTTGTATGTGTTATTATTTTTTGAATTTATTTTGGTCTTTACAAAATGGATATCAAAATACGTTTAAAAAATAAAATAAATTTTGAAACTTTAAAATTGTTTATGTGGGATTTTTTTTTTAGTGGGAGACTGGGTTTGTGGTCAAGATGAAAAGTCTTAAGATGAGTCAAAGGATCACCCTTACTATTACAAGTGTCAAGATGAGGGACCTCCATATGTTGTGAGATAAAAATGTGCAGATAATATTAAAATACAAAGGAATAGCAATGTCACAAGTAGGAATGTTGAACTTGGATTGAGTTATAGAGGCAATTTGTTGTTGCAAAGAAGACATGGTTTGAGCTAATCTATTAATGGTAGAATCGGTAGAAAGAAAGGTAGGAATAGAAACATGAAAAATGTTAGGAAAATTGTTGTAAATTGAAGGAATGGTTGAGTATGAAAAAGGGACATTGTGGTAAGTGAACATGGATGATGGAAATGAAACATACAACACACTTGAAGGAACAGGAGGAAGGATAGGATTAGGAAGACTTACATGTGTAGGATTTGAATTTTGGATTGAAGTTGTTATGATATGTGGAGCATAAGTGGTTGCACTAGGTATGGAAATATAGATAGGCAAGAAGGTTTCAATAATTGTAGTAGGTGGAGTGAGGCCTAAATCTTGAGCACAATCCCTAATAGGTTTTACATTGGTATCAATGAGATGAGAAATTCTATGCAAGATGTTAACACCATGTTTGTCATAATGAATAAGTTTCCTTAAGCCTTCTACAAAGGAAATAACCTCAGGATTAGAATTTTATTGACCCAACCATTTTTCAAACTTCTCAAACTCATGGGAAAGATTTTGGATTTGGACAAGAGGAACCCTTAAGGCTTTATATTCATCATGAGATTAATGAGAAGAGTGATTCTCCATGATAGGATTGATGTTAGTCTCATCAAGATTCCTAGGAAAGAAGGAGGGCTCTGGATCAAAGGAACCCATAGGTATACAACTTACTCTAACCAGAATGTTATAGGTTGGACTCAATTTATAAAACTCCTGCAAAAGGAAATGAAAATAAAGAAAAATGCAATGCAATTATGAGATTTGAAGAAAATATGAAATCAAATTCAAACATGTAATGTAAATAATTTGTAAGGATATTTGATTATGAAAATGAAAAACATGCAATTAAGATCTAGATAAAAAGATATGATCCTATGCAGATAATAGAAATGATATCATGCAAAGACTACCTAAATATGCTAATGCATAGATTGTAGCAATATAGATATATAAAGAGAATCTGACACCAAGGTCAAAAGAGGAAATGACATACATTTGGTTCACCAAAATGTACAATAGAAAATGGCAAGCAATACTAGGAATGTAGACCACTCACCAAATTATATTGTGTATTAAGGAGAGTTTTCTCCCCAATGGCTCACTCTAAAAAAAATCAGATTAGCACAACCTGGAATGTATGAAGGGATGTTAATACAAGATCTAAGTGAGAGTGGGGAATTGGGGTTTCTTTCCTTTAATGAATAAATATGATGTGATATGAATATGTAAAATTGACAATTTTGATAAAAGAAACGATCAATGAGTAGCATATAATATTAGACCCAAAGTGTAAAAGTGAGTGCAAGGAAATAACCAGGAAGAAAACCTCCGGTTGTAGCCCAAAAATAATAAACCTAGTATCCTGATATATTAAAATAGAATGGCTAGCTAAATCAATATATTACAATCAATTGAGAGAATTTTATTAGGAAGAGTTTTTCTATTCCTAAGATTATCTGAATATCCCCCTACAGATATATCATTTTCTGTATATCTTCCTTGTTAAGAATTTCCTTCTTGGGATTCTCTAATGTCCCTACCTCTGACTAAGCTATCTGACTCTCATAGGACACATTACCAAAGAAATTACAAGCTTGTTGCCAATTTTAGCTCTATAGAAATCATAATCAAAATAGATTACCTTGTGATACAAAAACATAAATTGAGATCTAGTTCCTGAGCATAAAAAACTTATTTTAAAAAAACTCATCCATATGAGAATTTAATTCTTCGTGTAAAAGTTTAAACCTTATCACCAAAAGGATCAAGTCATATGTAAGTTTAAGCCTACTAATTTCATCGTCTGAGCTTACAAATATAACATACTTTTAGTTATTCTTAAGTACTACTGCAACAGATTTTTATTTTTAAGTAATCCCTTCTCATAAATTCCCAAAACATACTTCCCAAAGAAATAATGAGACTCTGTAATTCTTAAGAGAGTTAAAAAAATATCTCATTCTAAGATTTGACAAACATGTAACAATCGTCAACTTAATAGTAATATGCATGGAAATAAAATTGATCCTACCCAACCTCATTCCTGTGCCGAGATTAACTTCATGAAGCTAGTTACAAATGAAAACATCAGTGATCATAAAGATACGATAGATGATATAATATTTGTATATATGATACCTAATATTTTTATGTAATACAACCCGTAGATTGTAATAAACTGTAATATTATGGTACATATGTCAATTAGGGCATTTCCCATATTAGTCTATACCGTATATGTGGAGATCATTTTATTGTATGTCATTTTCATACCAACTATTCTACAAATGTTAATAAAGTAATTACCATTCTACCATAAATGAATAAGAGATCCCATAGGATTAAACTATATAACTGACACAGTCAAAATCCCATTAAGTACATTCAGTCTTCCTTGATAATATATTTATATATGCCAGCCCTATAACATAATCAATCTATATACTTGTTTGTATATATGTATAAGTATATATAAAACATTATGTGTATGGATAAGCTTATATATTATTAACAAATTAAAACCAAATATTCAGATAAATTAAATAAACCTTGTTGGAGGACCAAAAGCACAGAGAGAGTAGAAGGGTGAAAACACATAAACATCAATATCTGCCCAAAAATAATTTTGGAGCCATACGTGCTTTGGAAAGAGGAAAGCATATTGTGACTATTAATTAGCATTTTACCTCAATCGGCAAGGAGATCACATTAACTTTGGCATATTAACCATGGACTAATAGTCAATCAACAACTACATTATTTAAGTGAATGAGAAGTTAAAAGAGAGATGACTGACTCCACCATGTATGTCTAAAGTTTACATACACACACACACACACACACACACACACACACACACACACACACACACACACACACACTCTGTGTGTGTGTGTGTGTATTATATATATATAAATATAAATAATTTAATCCATCATAAAAACNACACACACACACACACACACACACACACACACACACACACACACACACACACACACACACTCTGTGTGTGTGTGTGTGTATTATATATATATAAATATAAATAATTTAATCCATCATAAAAACTTCTGCATTGCAGTCCAAAAGAGGCAGTTTCTAAATTTTTAAGACTTTACCATATGCTATATCAATAAACTATCTAAATGTCTTTAACTACATCATTCAAAGATCAGTATATGTTTGAAATTCTATAATCCTGATATAATTTTGGATATAGAGTATATCCATACTTAGCATAAACAAAATATTGAGTATCTACCTTAATATTAAAACCTTCTAAAGTACTAAGACGCAACCAAAAAACTAGTTACTTCAAAAATTTACTAACATTTGTGTTTGATAATTATCAGGTCTTCTATGGAACCCTCGGCTTCATCTACCGAATATTCAATGTTAGCTGCCACTTTGCCTTTCAGATTTTTATTTTTGGGTCCATCTTGTTTCCAGGTATTTTTTATGATTATAGGTGGAATTATTTGAATTTTTTCTAGATCAACCTTTGCAATGGAGGGAGACACCTCATACGCTTATGCTCATAGATAGTTTTATATCCATACAGAGTTAGAACTGGGTACAATGCGAAGCCTTTTGATAAGGAAATGCATATTGCATTCTATTTCCCCCAATGGGCATCAAATACTGCCTTATCCTTAAACACCAAAATGGGTTTCCATGTTATATTCTTAGACCCTACCAAGATACCAACCTTTGAATTCATAAACACTTCTAGGTAAGCTATTTCAAGCTTGTCATTTATGCTAAACATCGCTTTCTTAAGACCTCCCAGAATTTCCTCAATGAAGATTTCCTTGTAGAGTGAAATTATGTCTTGCTTGTGGATCCTAGACCACACCAAGAATGTTATGAAATACCCCACAATATCACCATTGAGTCTATCCATGTAGTCATAATCAAAATATTTTCCCCCCAGAACCAACTCAACCACCCTCCTAGTAATATCATCTAGATGCTTTAATATCTAGTTCCATCTCTCAGGCTTAATATTTCCCCTAAAATTCGTATGCCTATTCTTAGTAACATCATCTAGATGCTTATATATTCCCACACAATCATGTATTACAAGCACATAAAAGGATCCTCTAAATATATTACCTAGACACTCATAATCATCATTCAAGGTAATCATAATGAAGACGACTAAGATAATCATCCCATAAAGGGCCAGGAAGAAGGGAAGGGAAGTGTCTAGAAACCACACGAAGTAATCATAAGACTGAGAGAGAATAATGAGTGACAAAACAAAGGGCTAGCCATGAAACAAAAAAGGATCGAATAAAGTTAAGGGGAAACCAAAACCCAATGCAAGAAGAAATTTAAAGAGTATAAATAGCTATTTAAATCAATAAAATAAAACAAGGAGAAAATATAAACTAAAACAATACTCCAAATATATCCAAAGGGAAAGAGATCACTAACTAAGGAGAAACAAAATCAAAAGAGAAAATGAAAAGAAACACAAAAAGAGATCTAAGGGGGAAATATAAGAAAAGATATAAGCATTCGAGATAAGAGTGTCAATATATAAGTGGTTATAATTATGATGAAAATGGAGAGGGAGACAAGACAAAGGATAAAAATAGGAATGTTAGCACTAATAATCCTTTTAAATAGAAAATATTGTTAAAGCATCTCTATGTATGTCCTTAAATCAACATATATATATATATATATATATATATATATATATAGGGGAGNAAACATATATATATATATATATATATATATATATATATAGGGGAGTCATAAAGGACAAGGTGTACACATGGTGTACATTACTAAATATTTTAGTATTTTGCACATATCAATTTTTGATACTAATGTCAAAGGGGGAGATTGAAGACATATTTTTCCATTAGTATGCAAAGGAAAATAGTTTTGAAACCGTCTGTAACACCAACACTGAAAGTCGGGTTTAGTGCAACCCAAAAATGTTACAAAGTGGAACCCGACAGAGTAACTAGACAGTGCAACTTGAGAAAGAAACCCGACAAGAAGATTACAGTGTAACCCGATAGAAAAGATAATAGAGGAACCCGACAGACTACAAAGCAACCCGAGCACTAGTCTACCGAGAGACACTTAAAATTCAAAGAAATGTTGATCTGACTTCCACATCAGATAAAACACTTGTGATTTATATTTAGCTTTAAATCCATTTCTTGAGGGACAAGCAATGTAATTGTAATTGTTTTAATCAGTTTAACTTATTAGAAACATGCAAACTAGGAGATTAAGGTCAAGTTGTAAACCTTCGATCATAGAGTTATCATTGTAATATGTGAAACTCATTTAGGTCAAACTCATTGTATATATAGATATGTAATCTATCAGAACATGTGTGTGTGTGTGTGTGTGTGTGTGTGTGTGTGTGTGTGTGATGATGATTGTAATCGACGAGCACATCTATGGATCAGACTGAGAGTTTTATGTAGAAGAACAAAAAAAGATGAAACATGTTATCAAGAAGCAAAACCAAGGCTACCGAACAGAACAAAGGTATTGATCAATCACTATAGGTGATAAATATACATGTAATCATTATTGGATCTATAATCAATAATTCTAGATTGCATATACTCAGTTCAATCAATATTTTTTACTACATTCTAACAAGTGTAGCAAATAGAAGAAATCCTTGAGAAAGGTGGATTTAACAATCCTTTGTAAATCTCTTAATCGAGTGCACACTAAACAGTGTTGATAAAGCTCTAAATAGAGTAGACTTTAACCAGTCTCTACATGATACTCCTAACAGGGTAGATCATCAGAAGTGATCAAAATTGTAAGCCTTAACCGACCCCTTCCATTCTGTAGATAGTGAAGCTTTGTGAGTTTCATCCCCACCCTAGTTTTTACCTTCTAACAGTGGTTTTATGCATTACCAAATCTTGTGTCATGTGTCAATAAATTTCATTAATGTTTTTATGAATGTTTACTTGCTAATTGATTTATTGAATTGATATTACATACACAAAGATAAAATAGCACAAATGGTTGGTAATACAATGTATTGATTACAAAAGGATTAAGGTTAAGTGGTAAAAATTTTAAGGGTACTGATTCACCCCTCCCCTCTTATTACACACCATTCCATTATTTCCAATAGTAAGGAGGTTTTCCAATATGTATCTTCCTTTAATAAAGCCATTTTGTGTGGGGTTGATCACCTTGGGAAAGATATCGTGTAGTCTTTTTGCCAAGATTTTAGCAAGTATCTTGAAAGATAAATTTAACAATGTAATCGGTCTCCAATTATTAATTATAAATTTGTCCTCATCCTCAAGGATTAGTTTTACGAGACCACTATTCATTTATTTTCCTAAATGACCCCCAAAAAATGGATTTTTCATAAACTTGTATAATCTCCTCTAATCCATTTAATATTGCTTTTGTAGAACTCTACGGGAAACCTATCTCACCCTGGATCCTTGTCATTGTTCATGGAAAATATGGCATTGTTTATTTCTTCCACAATAATTTCTTTATTGAGCATGTCAACATCCTCCTTGCTAACTTTATTTGGAAGATGTTATTGATTCTATCCCTGACCTTCTCCTGATTCAACTCTTCATCTTCTGAGGTAAACAATTTATTATAGAATTGGAAAAAATCCTTCAATATCTTAGTCTAGTTTGTGAGGTTATCTCCACCCTCCCATATATTTTCTATTCTCTCCTTGGCCTCTTTAATCTTGAGCAGTTGAAAGAACTTGGACCCTTTATCCCCATGATTTAACCAACTCACCCTGGCTAGTTTTTTGGAACCTTGTATTTTTTATTCAAGATCCTTCTAAGGGATTCTCTTCCTTGTGTGAGAACCTCATTAGGATCCCAATTAAAAGGGTCTTTTTGTAGAAAATCTTAAGCTATTTCCAACCTGTTATACAAATTTGTCTCCTTCCTCCTAGAATCTTTAGCATTCTTTCTCCTCACAACTTGGAACAACACTTTACAACTTATAGTAGTTTGTGCCTACCTTTCAATGACACTATGTTGCTTGAGTGTTGAATTATTAAAATGCCTTATAACGTGAATTGCATTTATTACATACTCATCTTCCAATATACCAACATTGAGTGCAAATGCATCTCTTCTATTCTGAGATGTTGGAGGTGCACCATTGTGAGAAATCTAGGCTAGAATAGGGTGATGATCAGATAGGGTGTATGGGATGACACTCACACAAGATCCAAATTTATCCTTCTTAAATTTGAGGACTTCTTTATTAATATAAAACATGTCCAACATATTGTATTCTTTTGTCCCCCTATTGAAAGTTACACCATGCGTACCAAATGTCACTATTTTCATGCTTATTAATTTCTAAGGGGTCAAAGAGTTTGTGCTTATTCAATATTCTATACCAATAGAATTTATCATCTCCTTTCTAATCAAATTTTCTACCCCCAATTTTATCTCGAGATCTTTCACTCATATTGAAGTCCCCACCTAGTATCCAAGGTGCTTCCTCCAATTGAAAGATCCACTTCCATAGTTCTTTCCTCTCCCTATGATCATTGAAGGAATATATAGAGAAGATTCCTACCTCTATCTCCTTAACTCTTAGAATTATCCAAACCAGTATGTTTCAAGATGAGCAGCCCCATCTAGAAAAAAATTTACTCCACTTAGTTTCAACCAATATAATAGCCCCCCTTTCCCTTTTGTTTGTTTGGTGGTATAGCAAGCTTTATCCCTCCAAATTCACTTCAAATTGTTCTCTAAATTAAATTGTAAATCTTTAACCTCCTGAAGCATGAAAACATTTATACCCTTGTTCATCTTTAAGAATATTTTTATAACACATTTTATTTCTAGGGACTCGAGTTCCTGTACATTCCAAGATGCATAATTCATAGCCATAAAATATTAAGGAGTGATTTCCATGGGTGCCTTTAAGCTCTTGTAGAATTTGGATAGTTGTCCCTTAGGAGCCTTAGTCTCCTATCTATTGGTGATAGACCTACTAGGTCTACCTCTTTTTTCTTTATTTTAAATTCAAAGTTTGGCTTAGCTCTAAGGGGATTATAAGGTTTCTTGGAATTTACATCCCTTTTAGCCTTGGTCTTCATTTTGGACTTTCTGACACCAATCTCCTTCATTGTCTCTTCGATAAAATTATCATTGTAGTTTCCACTATAGGGAATAGTAGCCCAATTTCTAACATTATTCTCCTCTAAATCCTTTATACTAGAAGAACCAATACAATCCTCACACTAATACATTTTTGTCAGATTTTTGACGACCCTTCATCGGAATTCAGACAACAATGCATCCAACAAACATCAAGGAGACTTCTCACCATAGTTTTTTCATCAAAACTTACGACAATGGTATACGCGTCATATTTCTGATGAAATTGTGTTAGAAATATATTTGTAACAAAGAGAAATTTTTTGACAAAGGCTCATCAGATGTCTGACAACCATCTCATCGGTTGAATTTTTGTGCTCGTCGGACATCCGATGACCGTCTCATTGGTTGAATTTTGGTGTTTGTCAAACATCTGATTCTAATGACAATGACTACACTACCATACCTGTGACATTTGTGTCATTACAGGTATGACAACCTCGTCAAACATCTAATGACTGTCTTGTCGGTTGACTTTTGGTTCTCATCATACATCTAACACTAACAACAATGACTATGCTACCATACCTATGATGTTTATGTTATCGCAGGTATGGAAACCTTGTTATTTGTCTTATGGAGTGCGTCAGAATTCTCAAGAGGACTATAATGATTATGCTTCTATACCTGCAATGTTTGTTTCATTGCAGGTATGAAAACCTTGTCAGTTGTCTTCTGGTGGTCGTCGAATGTCTTCTAGTATTCATCAGAATTTTGACGAGGAAGACAACTATTATGTTTTCATACCTACAACGTTTGTGTCGTCCCAGGTATGTCAACCTCATCGGTTGTCTTTTGGTATTTGTCATAGGTATGGAAACCTCGTTGGTTGTCTTTTGGTGTTCGTGGTAGGTATGGAAACCTCATCAGTTTTCTTCTGGAAACCTTAATCATATTTGTTGATTCAATGTTTTTTTATAGAAAATAGGTTGGTTTCTTCAAATGTTCTCTTAAGTTGGCAATATAATCTTAATAAAATTAAATTATGAATTATATAGAATGTCTTTAATATTGAATTGCTTCCAACTAAACAAATAAATTCTTATATGTACATTGTATATATTATAAGTGCTTGAAAAGACTATTAACTGATTTATGATCTTAGACTATTTAAAAATGATAATGTTATATATTGCTAAATATCATGCTTGTTTGTCAAGAGGATAAGATATTGAAGTAAGCAAAGAAGGATACAAATCAGAAATATCACCGTTAGGGGTACTTAAAAAAACAAATTAAAGCATCATAACAACATAGCATATCAACAAGAACTTAAAAATGATGTTGGTCAACAATGGTGGTTCATAGAACAACTACAAAGATGTAAGGAAAAAGACTATATCTATAATCTCAAAACATACATTGATACTATTGAAAGTAATATTTACAGAATTCTATGCCTTAATGTCAAAAGATTCAAAGTTAAAGAGAGAAAACAAAATTGTAAGCTATGATTGAAAGGATTCAGCTGGAAAATAAATCATGTAAATAACATGATATCTTATAATGAAGATCATATCAAAGCTCATGAGAAATTTAAGTTGGTATTTTTCATAAAGGATCATTATGTATGATATCATTTTCCCCACAAACTCCTTATTATTCTTTGGTCCTCATATCAAAGTTGACCAGTCAAGTTTCTATCGAATAATATTGGTTGTTGAATAAGCGTGGAGAAGCTCATTCAATAAGTTAATTCACAGAGAAGGTCGTTGTGGGCCCAATGAAAAAGTGCAAATAATACATGATTTTGAATAAGAGCCCATTTGGAGCTTTTGATGGAAGCAGATACTCAATTTATTTATTTTTAAAAAGTCAACAACTGGGGCTCACTGGCCGGGACATCGAATAAAATGTTATGTCAAGTAACCCAAGCAGAGAGGAAGCGATGGCCAAAGTTCTTCAAAATAAGGTGGGACCGCCTCATTCAAAGTATCGAGTAAAAATTATATTGAATAACTTGATTGGAGATATAATTGATGCACAAGCTACTCTAAAATAAAAATAAAGCTTTTTGCAACATCACATAACATAGGACGATTAAGTGTTCACGGTTGTGATTGTGTGGTAACGACACTTGGCGATTAATTTTGTCTCTATCGTGGGTTTGCAATTACTTTTCAAGGTTAAGTATCTAAAGTGTGAAGCAAGTGAAATGGTGCATGTGTCTTAAGGTTTTTGGGACTAACTGATGTTTTGTGCAAGCATCACAAGATCACATGTATCTTATAAAGGCTTGAAATTTACATGCGATGTAGAGAGATTTGGCCAAGTGTACCCTGAAGATCTAAAGAGAGGAAAGCCTTTTTGCAACATCTCCAAAGTTGAAAAGGGGATGTCTCAGAAGTTGTGAGTATGCAAGATGATGACACATTTCTAGTGGAGAAACAGATTGAGCGAGCGGATTGACTTGCGGGACCTAGTGCAGATGTTGGATAAAATCTTGTTTTGAATAAGTGGATTGATTGAGAAATGAGGGTTGAAATTTTTTGAAGTATGGTGGGGCCCACTTTACTTCATTCATCAAACAAAATGCTATGTTGAGTAACTCATCCGAGAGAAATATGATGCATAAGTTAATCGAAAGGAAATCCATCGGCATAACTATTACCATATGGAAACCTCATCGGTTGTCTTCTGGTGTTCATCACAGGTATGGAAACCTCGTCAGTTGTCTTCTATCAACATCAATCTTATTTTTTGATTCGAGGCTTTTTATAGTAAATAGGTTGGTTTCTTGAATTATTCTCTTAAGTTAGCAATATAATCTTAAGAAAAATAAATTATGAATTATATAGGATGTCTTTAATATTGAATTGCTTCCAAATAAACAAATAAATGCTTATATGTACATTGTATGTATTATAAGTGCTTGAAAAGACTATTAACTGATTTATGATCTTAGACTATTTAAAAATGATAATGTTATATATTGCTAAATATCATGCTTGTTTGTCAAGAGGATAAGATATTGAAGTAAGAAAAGAAGGATACAAAATCAACACTATCACTGTTAAGGGCACTTAAAAGCACAAATTAAAGAATCATAACAAAAAATCATATCAACAAGAACTTAAAAATGATGTCGGTCAACAATGTTGGTTCATAGAACAAATATAGAGATGTAAGGAAAAATATTGTATCTATAACCTCAAAAGATACAGTGATACTATTGAAAGTAATATTTACATAATTGTATATTTTCTTAATGTCAAAAATTTCAAAGTTAAAGAGACAAAACAAAATTGTAAGCTATGATTGAAAGGTTTTAGCTGGAAAATAAATCATGCAAATAAAAAGATATCTTATAATGAAGACCATATCAAAGCTCATGAAAAAGTTAAGTTGGTAGTTTTCATAAAGGATCATTATGTATGATATCATTTTCCCCACAAACTCCTTATTACTGGTTGGTCCTCATATAAGGTGTTCTCATATCTTCGACATTAGCTTTTGAGATTCTACTCTCAAATTGGATAATGTTATATGTTGTTGAATTAGTGTAAAAGACAAAATGCCTATGACAAACAAGAACACTGTAATATATGGAAAGAACATAAAGGATACATCAATCAAGAGGATACTCTCATTAACAGATAGATCTTTTATTCTCAATACCCCAAAACCTTTCATTTTGTGATAGGGGAGCAAAGAACTAATATGAAAAATTCACATGAATAGCTGCAGGGAAGCATGTGAGAACAATGGCTATAGCAATTCTGATGAAGAGAACCATGTCTTGAAACAATCTATCATGACAATGAAGAATCTAAGAACAATATGTGTTCCATATTTATCAACTACAGGAAGGATTGTTTCAATCATAATCAGTTCATGACAATAGTTATTTTAGTAGCTTTAAGGTGAGCAGTTAAGGAAGATTAAAAAATGATTACATGTTGTTATACATCAAATATACAATGACATTTGAGGTACAATATTGAAATCATTAAATGCATCTACAACTATCTTTTTATTAACAGAGCATTATAGTTGAAACAATAGTTGATAAAGAGAGTAGTTGTCACTAAATATCCTCATAAGAATGGTAAAGAAAAGGACAAATAGTAATTTAACGGAGAATAGTCACTATCATATGAGAGATAGAACATAAAAAATTTCCCTGTCTCATAATATTGCAACATCAACATTCATATACCTCATATGGTAATCACCCAAGTATTCTCCTTAATTGTGGTACAAAATAAAGGAGACAGTTTGATATAAATGCTACTACAAGTATAAGAGATGTAAAATAATATAGCAGTAACATTATGTAAGCACAAAGAGTACTATAATAGCTACAAGAGAAATAGTGTTTCTCCATGGATTGGAATCAATGGTAAAATGTTATTCCAGTCACATTTATGTTGTCTCAGAGAAGTTGATCCTAAGAAAGTAATGTAGAAATAATGTTAAAAAATAGTTTTGACTACCCTATCGACTGAAAATAACATAATGCATGCATCAATCAGTGATACCTTGAATACAGAGAATCAATAATACATGAAGATAATGGTTATAAAGATAATCAAATATTCCAAGCCTTTAACAGTGTTGAAAAATATACCAACTACATCATTAAACTAAATTTACCCCAAACCCCCACAGTTGCCTCCATCCCATATATTAAAGGCCTGACATATACAATCTCTAAAATCCTTTGCACAAAGTCTATTTCTTGTGAAAATAATATAATACATGCATCAATAAGTGATACCTTGAATACAGAGCAACAATAATACATGTGATAATGGTTATAAAGATAAGCAAATCTTTCAAGGGTTTAACAATGTTGTAAAACATACTAACTCTAACATTACACCAAATTTACCCCAAACCACCTGATTGTACCGTAATTTTTTGGATACCTTCCATGCTTATTCTTGTTACATATCAGGATTGTGATAGGGTATGGTCTTAGTTTTAATTTTTTCTTGGGCTGTATTTATAAGCCTTAAGAGGTAAAATTTTGTCTTCCAAGTGGAGAATTGTTTATTTCCTTGTCCTGTTGTCATTTTTCTTCGTAATCATCTAGATGTATCAAGTTTTCATCGTCTTATTTGTACACGACATTATATAGGTCTAGGCCAAATGGTTTTATCTAGCATTTTGTTGTTTGTCGCTAACTCTCAGGTTCAATTGGCAATTTGTGTTTTAACCCACAAGTTGGCAAGTGTATTTTCATATGTCATAACTTTTGGTTATTGCTAGCTCACGCGGTTATGAAAGGTTTAGTGTTGTCAAGTTGAGAGTTAGCAATAGGATGTCACGTATTCATCTAAAAGACTAAATAATGCTTTATCACGAGCTTGCGGGATGTAGGAGATTTTTCTTCATAGGTTAGAGAGTTAGCGAGCAATTGCCACATGGAGGTTTTTAGATGTTGCAGTGATAAGGTCAATTTTTTGGATATCGCTATCTCTCAGGTTCTCAAGGCGATCTATTTTTTATTTGGAGAGCTAGAGAGTGATCGCCACCTATCCATAATGATTAAGACCAATAATTGTCTCTAGCTCATGACTATTAGTAAAGGTAACATAAAAGGTTGGAGAATTAGCGACTACAGCTTGTGGTTACTTGTTGCAAGGTCACGAAGGTTTGAAGCAGTCAGTAAAGAAAGCCACAAGCTAGCGATAAGCTTTTGATTTCCTTGGTCGCCAGCTTGCGGGGGTTAAAGACCTAAACATTTTTAGTTAGAGAGTTGGAGACAAGCGGTTTTGGTTAATAGTCACTAGCTCTCGAGAGTTAAATATTTTAACATTTATGGTTGGAGAGCTAGAAATGGACAATATATTGGCTTTAGTCGCTAGCTCGCAAGGTTTTGAAGCTTTAACATTATTAGTTGGAGAGATCGATATTGAATCGTTGATGGTTTGTCACTAGGTCTCAAGCTATTATAAAGAATAGTCATTTGGGTTGAGAGCTAGCAACAACATGCCAAGTGTCTGAGTGGTTTTGCCAAGATATTGATGAGATGTAACAGAGCCTAAGAGGTTGAAAAAATATGGATTGCCATTTGTATTTCTTCAGGCCTTTCATCGCTAATTTCAAATTTTAATTCTATGAGGGTATATTTTCAAATTGTACATTCATACCAACGACAAATCCAATTAATTTACATAGCAACATTGTAGGGGTTGATGGAGGAATGCATGAAATTAATGGTTGAGATGAAAACCACTGATCTTTACCCAAAAATTTATAAAGGCATGATTGTATTGAAGATTTCTGCATAATTCCAATCTACTCTTAGAGTATGGGTGATAGTGCAAAAGGCAATTGAAGGTGTCTGGTATTTGTAATTGTGAATTGTGACCTAGTGTTGTTTCTGAGGAATATCAATTTTTTTGTTGGGTTGATTGTGATTCTTGATAATTTCAAGTATGAGTAAAGCAACGACTATTGGTGGCTCTAAGGCAGAAGAGAAGAAGGAAAAGGAAAAGAATTTTTTAGAAGAATTCATAGACCTTCCGCTAGGGACTTCAAACAATTTGTACATGAACGAACATGCATGGAAGGATGTGTGTAGCCAGTGCAAGAACCTAGGAACCCTTAATGCCTCTGGAAATTTTCTTTTTCATTATTTTTTGCTTGGTGATGTGTGTAGCTAGTGAAGGATGTTTGATAGTAAATCAATAATTAAGGCTCAATGATATGTCTTTGTATCATATTGAACTCTTTATGAATTAAATATAAATTAAAGATTTGTCTCAACTTGTCTCTCTGATTTATTCATAAATGATTTTGTTATCTTTTTCTATCTTTCAAGGAAATAATTAAAAATGCTAAGATGAATAACTGTGAGCGTTTATAATTTGTTGCAAATTTGATAATAGTTATCCATAGAAATAAGAATTTATATGCAAGGCATATTTTATTTGAATTCTATGTTGTGGTTAATGAGTTGTGTTATCAAATATTTTATGCTTTCATGTGACTCTGTAACCCAAATGGATTAGGCACTAGTCATAGGTGATTAATAAGAAGTGTGGTGAAACAACCTTAAAATATAAAAAAAGTCATGTGCTTTGTGTGTCTAATAAATTATTGTAGTTTATCTATAATATCCATGCTACCATCTACTAAAGAGGTTTTATAAGAGTTATTTGAGAAAGTAGATGAATTAAGGGTACACCCACCCATATTTCATGGAGTTTGAAGTGTAGAAGTTTCAATAACCTTGTTAATGTTGAGATTTTCTTGTCTTTAATTTGTGGATCAAGTAAGGATTGATTATATTATGTTCTTTGACAAACATGATGTATAATAATGACCTTTTAGAATCAAGGGTAGCAAGAAAAAACACCAACACCCTCACAATTGCCTCCATCCCATATATTAAAGGAATGTCATATACAATCTCTAAAATCATTTGCACAAAGTCTACTTCTTGTGCTTTTAAACCAAATGATATGTTGTGCATAAATAATCAAAGTAGCTTATATTTACTGGAAATATAAATCACAAAGGAACCAGTTAATTGAACGCTTATCTGTGAACATCCAAGAGAGAGCAGTCTGATCATTAATATTAGAGATAAAGTTTACAGAAGTTTGAAAGATTTAAAATAGGGATTTTCAAAATTTTCCCATCCCCTTGAGTTTTTCCTTCTATTGTGTATCCTCTTTCATTACAAAATGTGTCCACTTATATAGACATGGATCATAACTACTTACAAGAGATGTGCCTTTTCATAACAAAATTAATCAACATAAACTATCTTAACAGAAACAAGCTAAGATTTGATAAATGAGTTGTATATTCCTCATTTTTATAAACACCCCCATGTCGAATTGAAACTTCCATTGTTAATTCTTGTTGACACATTTTGTCTGTTATCGCCAGCACATGAGTGGTAAGATCTTCATTGGTCTTCAACTCTGGCAGTCTGACTGATACTCCTTCCGCAAGCACACTCTTCCTTTTTTCAATTGGCATCGACAAACCATCCTTGAGAAAAGTGGGCAAAGAATCCATGATATCGCACTATAGTCGCTTGATATCCATGATCAATTTCTCACCCCATTCCTGATGTGAACTTGATAAAAATCTTCCCAACTAAAGTCGCTCTATATTCTCTGGATCAATTATATTCATTTTATCTGTCATTTTAAATTGCAATCTTCCGTGTTCCTCCAATACTTTAAAAGTATTAGAATAGGTAGCCCAATACTTATCAACCAGTTTCATCAATCTCTGACATCTTTTTTCAACAATGTTTATATCCAAGTCATCTAATTTAGTACCCTTTTCCTTTATTTTCATTTCGAACTTCTTTGTCTTATACCTCCAATAAGTTGCATCTCTCATTGTTGCTATCACCCTTTGTTCTACATCATAATCATAACCATAACTAGTGGAACTATCTTCTTGCAATCTCAAGGCTCTCTCTTTCCAAGCTTCCTTCTCTTCCTCACTTTTCTTTAATGAATTCTTATAATTGTTCAATTCTCAGACCAAATCATCAACTTGAGCCTTTTTCATCACAGAAACATTCACATTTAATTGTGTTATCTCATGTGGATGAGTTTTACCAGTTTTTTGAAAAATTAACTATCCAAATGCTTCATCAATATCCACAAGAAATGGCCTTTGATCCCTGGGGTATAAATCCCATTGCAATAAAGATTTCAAATAAGAATCATAACCAGATCCAGTGAATATATCCTATAAATCTTGAGGCTTAATTCCTAACCCAAGACATTACTTTCTTGCAAAATAATCAAACATTAATGCAGCTTGCATATCCCTTCCTTGGTACTAGATTACTCTATCATCCTTAAGTAATTATCTTCTTCTTTGTGGAGTGATTTCTTGTAATTCCTTCTGAACTTGCTCCTCTATCAATTTTTCAAGAAATTTGGTCTCTATATTTCCAGAGGTTTCCCTCAATTTGCTTCCTGTATATTGGTATAAAAAGGATTTAAATTATTTTGAAAAAACAAACTCGTCATCATAAATAATTTCCTCATGTTCAATTTCCCAGATATCCCCATATTCAACTGCATACAAAGGTCCCAAATTAAGTTCATTTTTCTCACACTCGGGTAAAGAGTCTTCAACCTCATCCTGTTCTTCTTCTCTCAAGAGGACATCCTCATCATCACCTCTGGAGTCTGGAGACAAGTGTGAAATATGTATCTCTTCCTTAATCCTCAATGGGGGCTCTTTGAATACCTGTAGAGGGACATTATCTATAATTTCTCCTTCATGCTCAATATATTTCATGGCTCTAGCCACTAGATCTACAATACCATTGACAACTTGCATGTTAATTCTCTCTTTCCTTAATTTCCATTGAAAGGCCCTTTCCACCTTTTAATACATATCCTTCATGTTAATATCTTCATCCCTTTCTAAATTCCAAATCAAATCATCAACAAGTAAATACTTATGCCCAAATGATCATAAATTTTGAGATGCTCTAGCTTTTTCTATATATCCTTCCAGATCAAAAGTTGTCCTTTCATCTCCTTAGGAAAATACATACACACTGAGTTTTTCATTAATAGAGTCATAGCTCTGCATGCTCTTCACAAAGAAATCACGAAATGTGAAAGTACCAGGTAAGAATGACTACTTCTTACTTGATGTCAAGTGTTGTGAATTTGATACTGCCATCTACCTCACAATTTCTAAGTAAGCAATTCTGTCAAGAATTGTGATTAGGGTATCATTCGGGAAACCTTCAAAACTATAAACTCTAATCCTTGTAAAAAATTTAAAAGCATACTAGTCACCCCAATTGTGGTCTACATGGCTTTGTTCAATATGGTCCTTAGGTCTGAAAAACCTCTTAATTTCCAATGAAAAAATATATTCAAATTCTCCCTTCAGTAACTTCATTAATGGCTTAACAAAATACTCTTCAAAACATAAATATTGAGAAAAAGTAGACCTCCAATCCTATATTTTTAACCACATTTGCACTGGCTGCCTAAACCCTTGAACATCATATTCCCTAATTGGTAGTCCTTCATCCCATACATTGTTCTCTTGTCCAAAAACTAAAAACATATGCATTAAAAAGGAATGGTGCTTAAACTTTAACCTAGATGAATCCTTTTGAAGCTTCTCTAAATCCGTATTGATATTTTTGGTTTCATATGTGGAAAAGTCAAAATACCTAGGGTCTTTGGATTGCACATCAACCACAAGAACTATTAAAGCTATGTTCATCAAAGGAGGGCTGTCAATTTTGCATACCTAATTAGCAGTCATGTAAGTATGTTGTAAGTATGAATGAAACAACTTCATATCGTATGGTGGGAATTCATCACTTTAAAACTATTTTCTTGCATTTCCCACTTTAGGACGATGAAAAGACAATACCCAAGTCTTTTAAATTGTTTCCAGGCTAGAATACTCATGCCTTATTTTTGGTATGTTCAGAATTGCTTCATGACCTAACTCCAACTAAAAAAATTTCTCAATTGCTGCTTTCATGATAAAAAATCAATGACTTTCCAGAATTTGAATTTACAGTCTTATATTTGGGGTCATATCTCTTGATAATGTCTTGCATTAATTCAATATTTACAAACACGTTCAGAACAACTAATCTTCCCAAATTGGTATCCCATGGATGACACACTAGGATCCTTCATATCCTCTTATTGTAATGAAACATGAACAATTCATAACCCCTAGACATAGTCCATATATCTCCTACTTCCTCTTACTTTTCTTCCATTCCCTCCTCTCCTTGCTTCACCTTCTTCGACCTCTGAGTAGATAGTGGAAACTGGTCAAGCAAATCTTTTTTTAAATGTCTTCCTTTGACCTTGTTCCTTTTGGCTTATTTTCCTCAGTGGACTGGTTAATTGGAACTTCCTTTTATTTCCTTCCCTTGTACTTCTTAGATGATGAAGACTCCATGTTTTTCAATTCCCTTGTAATTTTAAGCTTTTGTCACTTTATGAAAACATGTGTGATCTTCTTGTCACAAGATTGATTTTATGACCCCTGCAAAGGAAATCAATCACAATGGTTCTAAATATAGCTCCAATTACATCATTTCAGAAACCCAGATGTTTAATTATACTTGTGTCAAATATTTACTGTGATGCATTAGGCGCCATCTAGTAACCCTTTATAACCTTATTCATAATAATACTTTATCGATTAATTGGAGACCTACGTTCTTTCATATTTATCTTTAATCGATGCCCTAACGTATTTGAAACCAGGTTTTGAATAATAGTATCTGCCTTTACTCGACAAGGTGTCACCCCAAATAACCATTAGTCTTCTCTAGGCTTTTACACAACTTACTTGATACCATTATTATCCAATGAGTTATTTCAACCCTTTAGACAATTGTCGTGTTTTCTCTCTATGATGCCATCCATAATTGGGTAACTTTCTCCTTCTTTAAAAACCTTTTCGACTTACCCAATGGTGAATATTAATCAACATGATGTCACCATTTTAGCCTCATCTTTCCTCGAGTAACTCTTCACATCATTGATATCCTCAGCCATGCTACTCGATATGACTTTTACTCGATAATATTATGTCAATACCTTATTCGCAATAATACTTTTTGATTAACTGGAGACCTCTTTTCTTTCATATTTATCTTTAATTGATGCCCTAACTTATTTGGAACCAGTTTTCAAATAATATTATCTTCCTTTACTCGACAAAGTGTCTTCTCGAATAACCACTAGTCTTTGCTAGGATGTTACACAACTTACTCGATATCATTATTATCTAATGAGTTATTATCAACCCTTTAGATAATTATCACGTGCACACTTTGTGACATCATCCATCATCGGGTAACTTTCTCCTTCTCTAACAACCTTTGTGACTTACCCAATGGTGAATATTAATCAACATGCCATCACCATTTTAGCCTCATCTTCCCTCGAGTAACTCTTCACGTCATTTATATCCTTATCTAGGCCACTCGATATGACTTTTGCTCGATAATATTATGTCAATACCTTATTCACAATAATACTTTATCAATTAACTAGCAACCTTCATTCTTTCATATTTATCTTTAATTGATGCCCTAACTTATTCAAAACTAGTTTTTGAATAATATTATCTGGCTTTACTTGACAAGGTGTCTTCCCTAATAACCACCAGTCTTTGCTAGGCTATTACACAACTTACTCGATACCATTATTATTCGATGAGTTATTTCATCCATTTAGAGAATTATCATGTGTGCGCTCTATGACATCATCCATCATCAGGTAACTTTATCCTTCTCTAATAGTCTTTTTGACTTACCCGATGGTGAATATTAATCAAGATGACATCACCATTTTAGCTTCATCCTCCCTTGAGTAACTCTTCGTGTCATTGATATCCTTAGATAGGCCACTTGATATGAATTTACTCAATGTTTTAAGTGGGGTGGCCCCACCACATTTCAAACAAATCCATCTTTCATTTACTTGATAAGACCTTCTCTCAATTAATCACTAGTCTTCGTTAAGTAGTTGCTTATCTTATTCGATGTACCATTTTATTTGATAAGTGGGTCCCTTTTTCATAACTCCATTCATCGCCATCTGTTGCATTTTTCAACTTGAAACCTATCCCTATACTCTATCATGCAACCTCCCTATCACCTACTCAAAGTTGTTACAAAAATGTCTGGAGCCTTCAGATAAAAACAACATCATAGTTCTTAGGATCTTTGTTGTTCCATGCATCTTGTTCGACGAGCTATCCTAAACCTTTTTTCCACTTGCCCTATGTCCAACTCATATGTCATTTTCCATCGGATAAATTATTCCTTTTCAATCCTCTTAATCGACTCGTTCGATGGTGCATGTTACTTGACACTTTGAGTGAGGCAGTTCCACATTTTTTTTGGACAACTCTTATTATCGTTATTCAATTGGTCCATTTATTCGAAGCACAATTTTATCTGATATTTGCACTAGGTCCCACAAGTTAATCCGTCGTATGATTTTTTATATTGAATATTTTTCCCATCGCTACTACTTTATGTTTCTTACTTGATGATCTATATTGTTCCTACTATACCATCCAAGAGTACTTGCATAGATTTTATTGGAAATTGACCTAAGTTGCTGAGTCGTGGGCCTTTTCTGGGTGATTCTGAGTATGAAACATACCGAAATTGGATTCTAAAGTGAATCTCTCATGGGTACACATCTGAGATTTGTGTTTTTAAATTCAAAAATGTTTATTGATTCTAATTTGATCTTTTAGATAGTTTAAAGACCTACACTGCTGATTAGCGAACTCTAAACTTATCTATCATGAGATTCTGGATGGATCTTTTTGAGATAGAAACATGAATTTAAATTAGAATGATATGTTTTAAAATTTTTAATTTGTAATGGTTTTGTTTAGCATATGTATTGGTATATGACATTCTAAACTTAACTCTATTTTTTAGCCACACATACACACACATACATATATGGATGCACGTGTATGGATGGACATCCAAACTTATATTTTAATCAATCAAGCATAAAGTTTTGAAAAAGTGTTGCAGTTTGCAAGCAATATCACATGTTTTTTCTCCTTAAGAGGAGTTTGAAGGAGTCTTTCAGTAGGCCTAAAGAGTAATGACAGTTATTGTGATCATAGAAGTGCTTGGTGTTAGTACTTGTTGTTGTATGGTTAATGGAAGGATTGAACATACAATACCTACTTAGCCTTGAGTCCTTGAAGGTTATGTGAGTATATGGGATGGAATAATGCCTTGAATGCATTGAATGAGTATTTTTTGATGAGGAAAATGTGTTGAAATTTTTGAGAAACCTAATACTAGTTCAAGTCTGCCTCTGATACAACCTTATGCTGAAAGGTTGAATGGATCTATAGGATCCTATTGAGAATTTTTGATGTCTTTGCAACATAAAATATCAAAAGAATGACCTAAATCTTGATAGTCACCATATAATCATCACGAGAGGCAACTTTAAATATACGTAGCTCTATTGTGCAACCTATTAGTACTAATTGGTTCTAATTATTGTATGCCTTCTTTATGCATTGAACAAAGCTACGGTAAATGGAAACAAATGTACACTCTTTGGGCTAAAGATAAACTTAAGAATATTACTTAAGTACAAAAATGAATGAGAATATTCTATCCAAGTGATAAACATACTTTATGATGTAATCAATAACATTAAATTATATTCAGAAATGGTGTATAATGTTTGTTATAGATTTGATTATCTCATAGACTCCCCCTGAAAATAATGAATCCACAAAATGAAAAAATGCTAAGGAATGAACAGAGGTAGTGTGTCTATTCTAGAAAAAAATAAACTCACAAAACCATTGAGTCATACATTCACTTGTAATGGGAAACTGTCTCGTAGAAGCATGTTCACAACCTGCAACACTAAATTTGTAACCTGCAAACAAGATACTTATCATCAATAAGATTAATGATGGAACATAATGAAATATTGAAAAGTGTGTTACCTTATTGAGTTTCTCTTTGTTTCAAGAATATTTTAATATTCTCTATTTAACAGAGCCAACCACGTGAAGGTGGAAGCTCATTTGGCCCCTCCCCCCCAAATATCACTCTGAATTCCCAGTTAACATCTAACATTCTTTAATCCATTAATGAAACATAACATTCTTTCATTATTACGTAACATTAATTAACACATAACATTCATCAACATTCATTAACATACACCATTCATTAGCATTCATTAATATGTGACACTCATCAACATTCATTAACACATATCATTCACTAACATTCATTAACACATAATTAAATTCCTTAACACATAAAATTCACTTCTTAACAGATAATAAGATTATAAGACTTTTTTTAATATTTTTTTAAAGATTGCATGTAAATACTAAGTGGAGCACTAATTTCTTCATTATTTGTCCCCTCTTCAGTTATTCTGCCCTCTTCTCGTGATCTAGTTAATGTATGCACAACCTTGTACTTACGATGAGGACGCATATGCAAAGGGGGGTCCTTTGCAATAATAAAAAAATGGGTCAAATTCATAAGTTCTATTATTATTGTTACAAGTATTTCATTAATTAAAAGAACATTACAAGGGTGCTCTTTACTTGATGGGTCCACATCGTCTTCCTGATCATTTTGTTTAGGCTCATCCTTAACATCTTGAACACCCTCTAAATCCTCTAGAGTTGAAACATGAAAATTTACATTAATCAATACACTAATTGTAATTAAATTTGTTTCAAGGAATAACAGTGGTCCTCTTTACCTGGTGGGGGCACATCACGTTCCTGATGTTGTCTACTTGGATCATGCTCAATTTGGTCACCACGGTCTACATGCTCTAAAATATAAACAAAAAGGTTACATTAATTACTACGCCAATTTCAATTTAAGATCTTTAATTGTATTAATAATTACATTAAAATTGAATAGAAAATTAATAACTCCAATACTGGGATGCACACAACGACCTTCATCATGTGCAAGTTGTGTTCCACGATTAGCAGGCTGCATTCCAATGTCACGCGCATTGTTATTATTGCTTGCATATTTAAAACAAATATAGTCACTTTATGTTGGAAATTAACATCAAATAGATTATTTCTCAAGTATTAAATTTTAAATACTTTTCATTTAGCTTATTTACCTATGTGAAAGATGCACCAGAATCTCATTTTTGACCACTCAATTCTCTTAGGCATTTAGCCACGGCTACTTAGCCTTGCTAGAAGCCAATTTTCATGTCATCATCTGTGGGCACTCTATTGAATTCAAAGCCATCCATTTTTGCTTAATATCATGAATTTTGATTGTATTGTTTGATTTAAAAAAATTGTTTGCAATTTATTATTTCGATGTGATATTTCATTTACTGATACTTACAATTTGTGCGACAAGTTTCATATAACCACCAGAGTCGAGTTTGTGTTGCCCGTGCTTTTCTTGTCTTGCCTTATTTTCCTTTGATGTGTTGAGCAGTCTATGAAAATTTTGAAATATGTTAGATTATATAAATATAAAGAGTAATTAGTACATAATTACATTCTTAATAGTATTACATACCTTCTTCTGGCTAGTGGTGTATTTCATTTTTTCCTTTCAAATCTATCATTTGCATCCAAAATCACGTCCTTCCACTCCCTCTCTGGAATCATGGGGGGACGCTCATACTTTTTTTTCTTCTCTAAACATTTCCTATATTGGTCCCTCACATACTTTAGATACGTGCCAGCTTTGTCAAGGACCTTATTTTTGTCGAATGTGTCATTTTCTAACAACCCAACCATACAGTTTGTGAGTTCATCTTTTAACTTTTTTTCATGCTCATTCCACCATTTACGTATGGTGGGCCCGAAGATCTCCAATGCAATTTCATTAAGATTTTTATAAAAATATCATTTCCTACAAAAAATCATGGGATCATTAGTCCAAAATGAGTGATCAATAAGTAAATTACAATTAGACTATATATAATAATAATTTTATAGTACCTGGAACCTTCTTTATCTTTAAGGGAAGAATTTTTGCACTCACAACCAATGTGGCTCATAATGTTCCCGTACTAGAATTACAGGAAGATCCAGGAAATGATGGTATGCTATCACCACTAGTCACCTTTGCATCCTCATGTACATGTCCTACTGTAGAAAATCAATCCACTATGAAATACCCCCAAGAAAGAACACTTCAAGGGAAATAAACACACAACAAAAGAGAGAGAAAAAGGGGGATCTATGACCTCTGGGGTCAATATTATGTGCACTATTGGATGTTTGCAAGTTGTGTGTTGTCGACATTGCAATTGGAAAAATAGGTCGGGATGATGACCTCAGATGAGGCAGCGTTTGCACAGGAACATGGAAATCACTTGAAGAATAATACATTAAATATATAAGCAATAATACATTAATAGATAAGAGAAGAAAAACATGTAATGCATCCTATGGAAAGGAAATAATATCATCATTAGTCATTTCTAGTCCATTGGGACATGGTTTGAAGGTCTATGTCAAAATATGAGGATAAGAGGAGCAAAAATGCAATATTGCTCAAAAATTGCACAAAGTGCAATGTTGCAAAAATGCAATTTTGCAACATTTGCACCAAATTTTTTCATTATCGGTTAGAGGGGAGATGAATGGTTTATAATTTCCATGAAACTTATAAAAATAATGAATTGGTCAAGTATAGTGAGGAGACTCCAGTCTTGAGGTTATATTTTAAGGTTTAAGCAATTGCATCTCTAACTATCATGGAGACCCTGCAGGAGGGCATTCATGGGTTTTAATGAACATGGTAAATGAAAGACAATGTATAAGGAGGGAGAAAGGATAAATTGAGGGTAGCCTCCATAAATTAAATGTAATGTATTTTGCAATAAAGAATAGTCAAGTTTTCGTTGTTTTCTATCAAACTATATGACTGATAATCATGGTTTTTCTTATATTTTTATGCATTTGTGGCTCATAAAGGGTTTGGTTTGGTGGTACTGGCAAATGTTGAATATCTTCCATTTTTTTTTCTTGTGTCATATCAAGACTATGGTGAGGTTTTATCTTTGTTTTAAATTTTCCCGCGTTGTATTTACAAGGCTTAGGAGGTAATTTTTGTTTGCCAAGTGGAGGATTTGTTTATTTGGTTGCCCTGTTGTCATTTTTTATTCAAAATCATCTGATTGTATCAAGTTTTCAAAATCTCATTAGTGCACTTCATCATTAGGTTTGGACAAAAGGGGTTTATCTAGCGTTTTGTTTGTCGCTAAGTCTTGAGTTCAATAAGCATCTTATGTTTGAACCCGTGAGCTACCGAGTGCATTTTTATGTCATAACTTTGGGTTGTCATTTGCTTGAAAGTTTTTGAATGGTTAGTGATTTTAACCCACATCATGATGACTAGCATGTTAGTGGTTAAACTCCTAGGTTGTCACCATCTCACGTAATTATATGAGGTTAAGTGTTTCCAGTTGGCGAAGTAGCAAGCAATTTCCACGTATTCATCTAGATGACTAAATATTGCTTGGTCACTGGATCGCGGGATGAAAAGGAATATTATTCTCAGGCTAGAGAATTAATGAGAAAGTCCCACATAGAATTTTTGGATGCTACGGTGTAAAGGTTCCAGTTTTGGTTGTCGCTAGCTCTCGGGTTCTCAAGGCAGTCTGTTAAAAGGTTGGAGAATTGGCGACTAGCAGCTTGTAGTCACTTATCGCAAGGTCGCTAAGGTTTATGGAGGTCAGTAGTAATAGTAAAAGAATTATAAATTGACTACCATGTGGAGGATTTACATTTGAGTTTCAAGTAATCACTAGCTCTTAGGTTGTAATGACAACTTTTTTTAAAAGATGGAGAGTTAGCGAGCAGTTGCCACGTTGCAAAGAGTTAAGGCTGAAAGGTTATCTCCAAATCGCGACAGTTAAAGGATATAAAAAAAAAGTACTAGAGAGAAAAGTTGGTTTTGAGCTGATGTTCGCTAGCTCATGAGAGTTAAGAGACTTAACATTTTTAGTTGGAGAGTTAGCAATGGGTGGTTTGATTGCTTTGGTCGCCAGCTTGTAAGGTTGTGGAGCCTTAACATTTTCTGCTTTTATGTTGAGCAATTAATGAACTATGCTATCAAATATTTTATGCTTTTATGTGACTTTTTAACCCAAGTGGGTTAGGCATTGGTCATAGGTGTTTCATGAAAAGTATGGTGAAACAAACTGAAAATATAAAACTATCATTTGCTTTGTTTGTCAGATAAATTATTAAGGTTTATCTATAATATCCATGTTGTCATTGGTTGAGGAAGTTTTTTTAAGAGTTATTTGAGAAAGTAGATGAAGTAGGGGTAAAACCACCCAAATCTCATGGAATTTGAAGTGTAGAAGGTCCAATTACCTTGTTATTGTTGGGATTTCCTTGTCTTTATTTGCGGATGAAGTAACGATTGATTTCATTATGTTCTTTGACAGTCATAATGAATATCGGTAATCTCTTAGAATTAAGGGTATCAAGAAAAAACACAAATATAGTTCATGTTCTCTTTTGATTTGGAAACAAAGGATAGTGTGTTAAGTTTCTAATAAACCCAAACCTAGGTCTAGCCATGAAAGTTTGGCATATATTTAATGGATTTTGTAAAAGTTGTGTAAAACCCTCTTAACCATAATTGTTGTCAAGGGTTTCATTATAACTCTTTTTTTAACCATTCAAAATTAATGAGATTTTTGGAATTGATAGTAGACTCATAGATATTGAAGTTGGTTTTTGTTCTAGAGCAAAATATGTTGGCACGTGAGAGAAAGGGAAAGCCCTAGAAGATTGTTTCTGTCAAATTACAGTCATTTTGGCAATGAATAATATTGGTGGCTTTTAATTTATGATTGATGGATTCTTAAAGGTATTGAGTGGTTTGTATAGTTTGAAACATCTTCAATGAACTTTATCAATGTATTTGATAAGCATTTTATAAAGAATTTGACTGGTTATGAGGAAGCACAATCAAGGAACAGTCTAATTGGTTTGATGCAATAGTGATAGTTGTAAAGGTTTGTAACAATTCATGGAAAAGATATGTTGTTGTCTACATGAAACTCAAATGAAGGATTTGAAGGTGTTAGATATTGTCACTAATGCTTGTGTGAATAGAGAATGAAGTTATGATTATGAAACAGTCATTTGTAGGATCAGTTTGAAGTCTGATCTTTAATCAGTGTATGATCTAAGTTTTGCTTGTTGCTATGATATGAAATGGATAGAGGCTATTTTCACTAACAAGTTATGTGGACATGACCTAATGTTAGTAAGGAGGCAGGACTAAGTCAGAATTAGATAATCATATACTTGTTTGGATAAATGTGCGTGGTTGCGAGTATGAAAGGACAAAATGGGAGGACTCAAAGTTGGTTATGGGATGCTTGAAGTATACTTGGGATATATGTGTTTAATTTACATGCAGACCTACAGGATGGTAAGGTGTGAATACCTCATTGAGAAATGTAATGGTTATATTGAATGCTTGTAGAGCATGATAAATTGAGTGATGGAACCAACTTGAATGTGAATCAATACTTATAAAGGTTTAATTAGAATAAAGAGACATTGATGTTGTGACCAAACTGATACAATGACTTGTTCCTAGAGGTTTTCAAAGGTGTCCTCAAGAAGACAAACACATCGTCATAGAAATTTTTACTACCATGGAAGCAATGGTATTAATGAGTAGTTTTATTGTGTAGAACATGGTCATCACCTGAACTACGTGGAGAACCCTGATCATGGCCACCAGCTTGATGAGGACACATAAATTCATGTAAAAACAAAATGTACATATTTTAGTTCTTGATATAAAAGAGTATAAAATATAAACCATTATTGAAATTATGTTATAATTAAATATTTCATTACTACTTACTTGCAAGCTTTATGATCTATGCATCAATTGTTGCATCCTCTCTTTTATCTCACCAGTTTGAGGGTTTATGTATGCCAAAGCAATAATTTCTCTATTATTTGTTTTTACGTCTTTTTCATCATTTCGACAGGGTTTATAGAATATGCAATGTCATCATCACATAATAGTGAGTCCAGCTCTATATAGATATCCTCAGGTATTGCAGGTGCCTTTCCCTTTTCTTGAACATCCGTCTATGACAAGAATATTAGTAACATTACCTAAACTATTCCAAAACCCTAAAGAAATGAGCATAATACATTTTGTTTCTATCTAATTTGTATAATTACAATGAGGTTTACCTACTAGATAGAAGGGTCGGGAACTACATCCATGTCTGTGCTATATGTCAGATCAATGTCTCCCACTGACAAAGATTAAATATAAAAATGTTAGCGAAATGAAACCAATAGACTTAGCAAAAAAACTTAATAATAAAATGGTATATTGGAGTCATTAATTAGAGGCTGATTTAAATGGTATATAGTATGTACCACCCCCGTGATAGTAACTTTTTTTGTATCTATGCGCTTCAAATTTTAATTCTTTAGAAGCTCTTCCCTTGCACTTATTGATTTTATCCCACATACGAATACATGATTTCCCTCGTGCGCCTCAAATATGCAATTGGGTTGCTTATTAGTTGACCCACGTCGTGTACTATTTATAAAACCTGTAATATTCCCTGTTACTTTTGGGCTACCGTAAATGTACATGATCACTCTTTTACTTTGATCATTATCTTTCCATTATATATAATTTGCTAAGAGTGTATACCTACGCATACTTTTTTTTATATCGAACAATCTGCATCCAATTTTTATAATTGTAACAAGGTTTGACATACTCCATCATTTCAGTAACCTTTTTGTAATAGACTTATGTCATCCATGGAAAATAGGCCCAAACTATGTAATGACAATGGTGCTATGCGATATATCCTCTTGTTAACACAAAAAATTGTGTTTATTGGAGGAAGTTCCTTCGCTACCCATTGTTTTTGTAGATGTTTGTGTATGTACCCTAAAATGGTCGCCTAGACTTTGGGCCCCATTTCTCAATTTATCAAATCCCTGAATCAATATTTTCAAATATCAACAATATCAATTATATCAATTTCCTTGATCAATTCATAATCAATTCAATATTTCCTAAGGTTTGAGCCTTATTTAATTTAAAAGAGAAAAAAATAAAAATAAAAATCTTATTTAATTAAGAGAACATGCTCTCTTTTAATTAATTAAAAATCTCTTTTAATTAAATAATAAAATCACTTTATCCTAAGCCTTTATTTAATTAAAAGGAATTTCCTCCTCTTTTATTTAAATAAAAAAATCCCCACTTTTCTTCTTATCCTATGTTGCACAAATAAAGTATTATTCTTATTT
>MU223739.1:2766782-2798722 GCA_018584345.1 Thuja plicata
ACATTTTAAAATTTTGAGTGTAAGTATACTCAATTTCTCGTTGAAGTTCAGAGTTTGCTGATTTCAGAAAAAAGTGGCACCTTATACCCCCTTTTTGGTCCCCCATCTTTGTGCACTTACCCACTAGTAGAAGTATATTTATTGTAATATTAAAATAGTAATCACCATTATTAGTGAAACACTCCGTCCCTTATTGGCGAATTAAAAACAACATCAGGAGTAACTAATTACATGGATTTACAAGATTGATGACACCTAAATCCCAAAACATAACGCTGAATTATTTTACATCTTTAATATCACATTCCACCATTTATAACCAACTATTATTGTAAACAATTTATTAAAAAAAATATAGATTTAATTATGTATTTTACTATTTTAGACCCACTTAGACTAGACTATAAGCTTTTATTGTTGTTCAATTATTTTTCCTAGAGTATCTATATCAATGATATTATTTTTTCTTGCATTATTATTGGTGAACTCAACATTCTTTCATGAATTAGGATTTTAAAATAAGAACTTTTCCTATTTATATTCAAGTTTTTATATCTAATATTATGATTGCATATTGCAAGTTATAAATCTCATCGAGGTTTGGATCCCCATATTCTTATGATTTATTGCTACTCTTACTTTAGGTTTTGTTCTTCAATATGTGACCTTGTTTCCATTCGAATCTATGCATCCTTAGAGTTTTATTTGTTAATATATTGACAAATATAATGGGTAAAAGCACAATAATTTGTCACCCTTTTACAAAGGAAAAGGTTAACAACACCAAAACTGTAAAACTTCAAGGGCATAAAAGTCACATTTCTGTTGAGAATTTGAAGATGATGTAAACTGATGAAATGTGTGAAATAGGATGAATTATATGCCTATAATTTTTTTTTAAAAATTGAACCAAAATTAATATGTTTTTTGAAAAATGAAAAATACTGTAAATCAGGGATTTTACTTGCCGCTAAATCATTATAAGTAAAACATTATTTTTTCCTCCAATTTCAGAATATGTTTTAGATGAAATGTATAGCTAGTGCAAAAAGAAAGAAAGACGTGTTTTCGATGTATAGTTTGCCTGTTATAAGTATTCAAAGTCGAACTTACTTGAAATCAACAGTTTTGTCTCCCGCCATTTTTTCCCTATCAAAACTACACCAAAAACCAAATAAATTACATATTATTGAAGATGACTCTCTTTTCTAGTGTTATCTATGATTTTTAAAATTTTCTGAATTGATTGAGAATTTTTTTATACTATCCGAATCAACGACTCCTGAAAGCTTTAATAACCTACATGTAGTTTTTAACGAATTTGTTCAATGTTTTGTAGTCAAAACAATATAAAATTAATATGTCAAGAATTGTAGTTCCGAGATCTAGAAAAGGGTACTTTTAGTTTTTTTGACATTGTCTAGTTTGAGCAGAGAAAAAAATAGCAGAAGTGCAAACTTCTGGATTATTTATGTTTTTGGAGGTTTGGTTGCCAACATGGCATGTCACCTAGCTGGACTCGACCCATTCCTACTAGCCCTCCATTGGCTCACACACGAGCCTACTTGACCACGTAGGTGCCCACGTAGGCGCTATTTGGTTCCACGTTGACTCAACCGAGTTAGACTGGGCCGAGTCTAACTAGACCGAGTTAATCAAGTTAGCTTAAAAGGTGACATTTTATTGTTCTTTTACTCTAATAACATTACTTTTTAACTTTTGTATCAAATATTACCTCATTTTAATAACATTGATTCCTTTGAGTTTTGTGAGTTGTTTGCATGCCAAGATTTTTTTTTAAATCTTTTCTTTCCCTTGATAAGAAGTGCTTATTTGAATCCTCAAATAACAAAATCTAGTGCAAATGGCGTTTCTATTAGGCTTAATATGGATATTACCAATATAATTACTACTATTATTCTACCTAAAATTGAGAATTCTGATCATTAGGGACACTTAAAAAAATAACATTTTACACACAAACTTACTAATTAGAACAAAAATAGTCCTACAAATTTAGTTGATGGCCTTCATAATTTTTTTCTTAATAAGCAACTTGACTTAGTATTGCCCAAAAGGTTTCCTTAATATCTTCAAGTTTTTTGTTGTAATTATGTCATGTGAAAATCAATGAGAAAGGATGCTTTGTAAAGGAGTCTTAAAATATAAGTTCTCTTGATCTTTTTCTTTATTGTGGATATTTCTAGATTTTCTTGAATTTTGTTGAACTTGTTAGGTAAGGTACATAACCCTTAACTATATCACAAAATTAAATAAATAACTCAATTTCACATTAATAAACAAACAAACTAAAACATAATCAATATATATGAATTACATAATGCATCTTACATGGAGAAGATGCTAGTCAAGAATATAGAATACATGAAATATGATATACAAAGGATGTGACCCAGGCTCTCATGCTCATGCTCATCTCATCACAACAACATAAGAATAATACAAACCACTGGAGTTTCGAACCACCACTAACTCAACAACCATCCACAAACCAAGAGACAAGAACATGGTTCAAACGCTCTTATGTCTGACCACAAAGCTTACACTTCCCAAAATTCTTCCTACTTGAAGAATACTCGACCCTGCAAGAGAATCCTAACAACTTGGAAACAACACGAAGGATGAAATCCAATGCAAACTAATATATCTACATGAATTTCACATATGAACATGCTATGTACTACTAGTGTGATATAGTAAAGGGAGTAAATAATAAAATAACATCCATTTATTTCAATGATACACATAGCTTTTGCCAAATTATTTAAATGGAAAAATGGTAGTAGATCTTGAAAAGAAGATATAATCCCCAATGTTAGTCCATATTTGTCACATGTCCTAGAAGGTAAAGCCATAATCATACATAGAAATACATCAAACTGAAGACCTTTGGCCATGCCTATGGTCGTGAAGCGAAACTGACCGCGGGAAGTAGAATTATTTGGGGAGACCTTGCCACAATATATGGGGCATTCCCCATGATCCTATAATTCCTAGAGGTGGGCCACCTCCAATACCACTTTTCTTGCTTTAACTTGGATACGAATCATTACATTATAATAAATAGAGGCTATAGTGTAATGCGAAACAACAATATCAATAGAGCTATGAGAAAATATAACAACATTCCTATCTTTCCATAACGAAAAAATGTTGCATACTCAAAATATGCCATATTTGGGTATATACTTGAAAGGGATGTAAGGCCAATTTCCCAAAAGAGCCATATCTCAAGAAAAAGTATCTGGCTGAAAGGGTAAAAAAGGTCGTGAATCTAACCCCAAAGTTTTTGAGCATGACAACAAAACTAGAAGAGATGTTTGAAGGACCGAGCCACAAAATGGACAACAAGGGCCCAAAACACCCATATACTAGAGGTTAGAACCCACAGACAAACCTCAGAAAAGAATACACTTGACAAAGTGGACGAACTTAGACTCAATAACAACCTCACATTGCAAAACTGTCAAAAGTAGCTATCAAAGACATACATAAACCACATAACATCATCTCCAACATTATATTTACCACTTTGTAAAACTAAGTACACCTATACTCTTAACCTCAATACTTATTTGTGAAAATGTGTTAGGGGAGAGGGCCCAACCCTAACTTCGCGCTTCTTAAATTCCTATGTGCATATTTCAAATTACTCTTAATTTTTTTATAGCAATTTACTTGACAAGTCTCCTACTTAAAACAAAATTTCAAGTCCACATGGTGATGCCGCATCAACATGCTCCAAAATTACCCCAAAAAGTAATAAGACCAAAAAGTGTGCACTAAGTCATGTTTAATGGTAGGTTGATGTGGCACCACATAAGTGATTGTTTTTTAAAATTTAGAGACATCTTTTAGAAATAAACAATAATGAAACATTTTTAGTACACTACTTAAGCTCTATTTTGTCCACCTACTATAACCTATGTCCCCACCCATATATTAACTCCTCTTCCCTAGTATTTGCTTATTTGCATTTCAAATGGACGTGGATATTTTTGTAGCTCTGGGCCTTTATTCTTACATGTTACACTGCAAGTTGGGCAGATGATCATTTTAAAAGAAACAGAAGGCATTTCTTAATTTGGGAAACCTGAACAAAGTTTCATTGCGGGGTAAAGCGGTTGGGATTTTTGATCGAGCAATAATTATGGTATCCACATCTCGGCCCCATTCTTTTAGAGGAAGCTTTCACTCTCCCGCTTGTTTAACAACTTCATCCAACACACGCTTAAATATTACTCCATTTTCCTCGCGCTCTTCCCGGCGACATGTTCCCGAAGGAATGCTTTCTACTCCTACATTATATTCAGGTCAGTATATCTCTTCTTCTTATTCAGTGATTTTCTCAAGTAAATGATTAATTCTGCTTTTGTGAAATATGTTAGGCGTTTAGTATTGGAAGCCCTACAAGTCACTTTCAGATTTATATTACAATATGGGCTTTTAGCTTAATACACCGAGGGGTATCGATTCTTAAAAACTGACTAAGAATTCAGACTTATCACTTCTACAAACAGTCCTACGCACTCAGCGAAAATTGATCTTGGTGGATTTTCTGTGAGCCAAGCATTCTCAGCAGTAGACTAATATTATCTTAAAAGCTAAAATCGAATTTAAAAGATTTTTTTTTTAATGAAACGAAGGTGATTATATCGCACTCCATATGGAAACTGGAAACCCAAAGGTGGCTTCTAATGCAGGTTTGAAGTGCGCAGAGAATAATCCAGCATAGCGACAAAAAAATTGTTTTTTTGCAGTTTCTTGTGGAGGGGGAACTTTATATTCTAAATTTTGATGTGAAGTTCTAATGCTTTTGCAAGTGTAGCCTCTTTGAAAGAATGGACATACGATCAACCTTTTAGGTACTGAGGTACTTGGGCAGAATGGCACTACATTCATAGCAAAGTGTAATAAACTGTCATTTTTTCTCTGCTGCTTCAAAATGGACATTCTCTACTAACAATCTTCCTTGGTGTCCTCTCCATCCATCAATATCATATTTCAGTTCATGAGAAGTAGACTTTAGTTGGGTTAATAACATTTTTTCCTTCCTTTTGGTTTCAGCGTGTATGCTAGCTTTTTGTTAGTGTTCATTTTTGAGGTTGAAATGTAAACGTCTTTTCCTTTCATCCGATTTCAGCGTCTATTCTACCCTTTGTTGGGGTTCATTTGTGTAGTTAATTCATTGAAGTAATCTTGTTGTTTTTCTCGTATTTTGTGCACATTGTTTGTCTAAATTTTGTCTTGCATTTTTTTTCGATTCCTTTATTATTATTTGTGCATTTGTGTAAGCTAATACCTACCTATTCATGGACCTTTTGTTCTTCCCTATCCTGGCTCCATTTATTAGTCTCTTTGCCTTTTGTTTTTTCACTCTAGTAAACAAATCATAGGTGCTGCCTTTAAATGAAAGGTACTTATTGATGGAATCTTATTGGGAACTTAAACTGTGCGTTATTGGGTTTGTACCCCTTGCACCATGCGCCTACATTGAGTTTGCCCGAGTATGGGTATGCCCAAGGTGTGCCCCAGACACTTCGGGTACGCTATGGTGTTGTTATTGGGTTCGCAACCCCAACCCCACACACCTGCACCGAGTTCGCCCAGGTACAGGTACACCCTAGGCACATCAGGTACGTTGTGGGTGCGCACCACATCATACATGGTGCACCTGGGGTGTACACTAGGTGTACCCAGGTATACCCTAGGTGTACTCGAGCATACCCTAGGTGTACTTGGGCATACATGGGGCCAAAGTCATAGCTTGGCCATCAAATTCAAAATTCCAAGTGAAAGATGATACATTCCAGAGTTGTATACCAAACTGTTTATCATGGTGATCACTGCAGAATAAGATGATACATTCGAGAGCTTCTTTACTTGCGAACCAAGCGAGCAAAACATTACATGATCTTTTCCTTATCCACCATGGGGCCTTGCTCTTCTTCTCTAGGTCACCGGACTTGCTGAATATGAATTGGAGGAAGAGATAAGCACACCTTGTTATAAGAAATCCACAAGCTTGGAAATTGCATTCACCTTGCAAGAAGGAAGAGGAGGGGTAAAGAGTGCAGGCTTGCTCTTTCCCATTTCGACCTCGAGACAATGTTATGATGGCAGGGTGTTGACTAAGACCAAATCCTAGTGGTCCATTGAATTTGAGTGGCAGGCAAAATGCTGGCTAGGAGCTAGTAGAAGTGTATGTCTGCTCCATGTTTATTTGAAGTCTTTTGTTTTAAGCAAAATTTAATATCCTTATATTTTGTTTTTTAAGTGATTTCATTTTTAATTTTATTTTTTGCTCAATATTAAAATTTTAATAGTTTTGTACATTTATTATTTAACATATAAATTTTAATATATTTTTCTATATATATTTGGTAGGTAAATAGCTGCAAGGGGCAACTCTCATATATTGATAAAGAAAAAAGGGTGATACATATTCCCGTAATTTTATCCTACTTGTAATCTAGCATAACATCACACTCCACTACACTACTACTAATCGCCATCCAACCTATAAACAGGTGGCGCCTCAAACACACAAATGTCACACCACAAACAAAATTACAATCCCATTAACGAGTAAAATAACAATAGAAACCTCGTTGCAAAATTAGGATTTCACTCCACATTTGTCATGGGAGTGTGGATGTATGTTGAAAATAACCTCTTTTTTGTTCCTTTTTCTCTAGACCATTGTCCATGTTCCTTTAGAGTCTCCATCTCTCTAAACCCCAGCTAGATTCCCTGTGGATTCTTCTACACTATTAGGAGGCAAAATCATTAACCTCTCATCATTCCTAGCCACACACTTGCGTGGTGATGAAGCAGTCTTATGATGATCCAACACTAAAGAGGGGGACCATCTGGAGTCCTTGATGTAGGCAACTCTCTACTTGGAGAAGGTTTATGGGTTTCTCCCCTATATGACATCTTTGGTGCTTCAGTGCCATCTATCCCCTCTGCACTTGGCTCTTTTTTTTCTACTAAGTACATATTTGATGCTTCAATGCTAGCTTTCTTATCCATACTTGACTCTTTCTTTTCTACTAAGTAATGGTGGGGGGGAGACATCCTTCACCATATAGCCTTGTTGTCATACCTTCGTTTTGAACATTGGGCTGCAACATGCCCAATATTGTAACATTTACGACACTGGAATGGTACAACTTCACAGTCTATGATCTGTTTCCAACTTCCATACTTGGTGCTAAGAGGGATCTCCATTGAGAGGTCCTTTGTTATGTCAATCTCAACTAGTATACGAGCATGGGTGGTGTAGTTATTCTAAAGAGCCCTCATCAATTGCCAAAAATTTCTCCAAAGAATTCCAATGTCTTCAAAATAGGAATAAAATTGGAACTGCAAAGAAAGGTTTGACAATCTTACCTAGATCGGAATTGCAGAGAAAGATTCAATGAAAGGATCAAATGAAGGGTGCTAGGGTTTTAGCATAAGTAGGTGCTCGTTGCAATCCCATTGGTAATCATAGAGAACTGTGCGACAATCCTTCTCCTTATGAAAAACCACAATGAAAAATCCCCTCGCACAAGAGTTGATTTGAATATTCCAAACAAAATGGGGTGCCAAGTTTTGGAAAGCTATTCATGCCATTTTGCTATACTTGGCCAGAATCCTCTAAATCCGCCAATCAAGCCATGTTTGGCAAAAAAGGTTCCATGTTCATCCACCTCTTGCAAAATATTCATCCATAGTTCAACTTTCTGGGTATGCTTTGTTGGTTGGGCCTCAAGAGGAACAAATTATGATTTAGGGGGAGGCTTGTCTTCAATCTTCGCACGATCTATCCATATCCTATTACCACTTTGCGCCCAAGGTTAAAATCACAAGCCCTATCAAGATTTGTAGGGGGATCATCTACCCGATCAGAGGGATCTCCGATCTTCAACCCTACAACACAAGAGCCCGAACCCTTTTATCCAAGGGTAAGCCTTTCCCTCAAGGCCGTCTTCCCAGTTTGAGGAAAAGAACTGCAAATAGAAGGCCGCGTCCAAGGCTAAGGACAAGGATTTTGGATAGAGGGCTGAATCTAGTTTGCGTCCAACTTTGCACTTAATTCCTCCCGAGAGGCAGCCACATTGAAATCCCCAACACTTGCAACAGGGAAAGAAGCATGATCTGGAGCAAAGAGTATATGCCATGAGCCTGTGATATCTCAACATCTCTCGGAGGCGCGAGAAGATGCCCTAGCCTTGGGAGCTTTTAGTAGAGGCAACACCGTGCATAAGTATCTTTACACTTTTTATATCTTAAAAATATTTTTCTTTATATATTAATTATATTTAAATGTAAATAAAATATTAAATCTAGATTTTTAATTATAATACATTTATTTAACTTATATATTTTAGTATATTTTTTATTTATATATTAATATTTAAAATTTTATGTATGTGTGTGTATGTACAAACATACCAAACCCATGTACCCAAGGGCAAAAAAAATGCCCATACCCACATACCGGGTTCTTGTTCCCGTACCAGCAATGTAGCAAGTTAAACTATAATTTTGAAACTGCCCGAGATTAATTACTTTTGATCTGTTTGTATTTATCTGCATTTCCAACATGCAGTGTAGCTGGCTTTAATTTCATACTTGAAGAGCAACAAAGATATGACAACTAACCCAAACAAGATATTGGTGGTCTTCTGATCCCACATTTCTGCATATGTTTGTGTTGTAGTGCTCAGAGTGCTGGCTCAAACCTCACACCTACAGAGCACTAAAGACATGACAAGTAACCCAAACAAGAATTAGGGGTCTTCTGATCCCACAATCCCGCATCTATGTTTGTTTTGTAGTGCACAGAGTGTTGGCTCAAACCTCATACCTATAGAGCACTAAAGACATGACAAGCAACCTGAACAAGATATTGGTGGTCTTCCAATCCCACAATTCTGCGTCTGTTCTTTTTTGTAGTGCACAGACACACACAAAGTTCTGCCTCAGATGTCATTCCTGAAAGCACCAAAGATGTGACATGCAACCCACACAAGATATTGGTGGTATTCTGATTGTAAAATTCTTCTTGGAATTAAATTGGCGATCCAAAACATAAAACTTTTATAAAAAAAGTTGTGATTTAATTGGGAAAAAGATTGAGTTAGGGTTAGGGTTTTTGAAAAACTGGAAAAAATAATATTAGGCTTAGGGGTTTCCAGAAATTTGTTTTGCCACAAGTCAAAAAATTGCAAAAAACCAGATAGGATCACGATTTTATGCAAAGAAGACAGATTTCCAGTGATTTAATTGGGATAAATTGTGCGAAAGGTGTTGATAAAATTGTTTAGGCCATTTTATTACAAAATCCGCAAGCATTCCTGGGACAAAATCATCTTGCAGTCTGAGTGCCGATATCTTGTTCTCCTGATGCTTTGGTGATTTATGCAACCATTTTCTATAGTTATCTAGTATGTCCAACTCTTCTATCCTTCTTTACAGTTTGCATTGAGGCACCATTTTGATCACTTTATTAAAGTTGACTAAGCAACAATAGGCATCTCTTTTCATCCTATACTATTTTAGCTGGTTGTCTTAGAGTAGTGTTACCTCAAGTTTCTGGGGAAGGGATGGTAGGGGAGGTGGGGACGAGTTTCCAATTTTTTCGCCAAGTTTGGGGACGGCTATATAATAGAGGGAAAATTTAAAATATATAGGGAAATTTGCATATATACATTACATTCATATGAAAACATGGATAAAGCATGCCATTTAAACATCATAGAACCTTAACACAACATTTGATAGTCAAACTCAATGCCCAATATGCATTCATAATCCGGAATTCATTGTCAATATGCATGTAATATTAAATATTCATTGTCAATAGTGTTAGTTCTTTTTCTTGCTGATCCCTTGTATACCTGCGGCTCAAGTATATTCCTCTATAGGCCCAAGCACTGATTCAACAAGGAGAAGAAATAACGTTCAACAAGGTCCTAAAACCTTCTGCACTTTGAGCTCCCCAAACTCAGGTGGGCACTACCTATCTTCTGCCTTCAATATTCAATAATTTTACAAGCAGGCAGGTATGATGGATGTAGTATAAAACATGTAAATGGTAACAAATTTTATAAAGTTTGATGAGAACCACAATTCTAACATATCAGACCAGTGCCCTATCCAGTGGGTATGGAGTCACTCTAAATGAAAAGACTCTTAACAACAACATACATCAAATGTAAACCTACAAATGATCTCTGAACTTGACTATGCCTTACATACTCAATTCACACTTCTTAGAAGCAGATGTAATTATCCAATTCATTACAGTTCCTTATTTACTGAAACTACCTTAAGGATGTTTAATTCTCTCTGAAAGAAACCCTAAACCAGTTAGACCCTCTGCCTTACAGAGTGATGGATTGAAATGTCCTTAACAACCAACCCAAATGAATAAATGAAACTGAAATAAAGACATTACAATTCAATAAGATTTCACAAATTACAGGAGGTTACAGACATATCTTATTGCTAAAACACCTAAAACATATAGAATCAGAGCCAAAAGTACCACTGATAGTCTTAATTCAATATGCAGAGCTTATAAGCCTTTTGTGTCATAAAATTCCCATCCTTACAAAAGATTCAAAAAAAACCTAGTTATACCAATTGGACACCACAAGTTTGGACTGCCTTAGGGCAAAAGGAAACCCTAAAACACAACCACCACAACTTGGGAACCAAGCCAACATCAATGCAGAATAGATAGGGAAGCAACAATGGTTAAAATATTTGCAGATCAGATCAAAACCCTAAGTCGCCACCAACAAACATTTATATGAAGCCACAAAATCTATCTTTTAGGCACCTTACGACCACATAAATGCAAGTCAGAAGATCAGATCGATCCATCTACCACTTCTGCAACTTGAAAGAGCACCGCCATGACCAGAAAAACCTCTGCGCAAGTTTACAAATTCAAATTATACAGGTTCTAATGGTCATTGTGGTGCGGAAACCTTATGAACGACCGAGACTGAAGCATACCTTCAAGTTTAAAACACAATCGTTGATCCTTACCAAATAGAAAACCGCGAGCGCAAGACACCTGGAAGTCCCTCATAACATCTCTGTCCCACCTTTGACTTTCGGACATGTGTTGACCAAGCGTGAACCCTCAATGACTATGTTTCATGCATCTCTCGATCAAGGCTTAGCGCCCGCCGTCCGATCATATCTATCATGACTGCCCTTTAATCTGCCTTAGCTTCGGCCGCACGATCGCAGGATGCCACGTGTAAATTAGTTGCAAAGCCTCGATGACTAACCACCGTGCACCTTCCATTCCAGGCTTTACGCCATCCATCCGATGAAAACTGATCAGCACGACATATATCTTAACTGCAGTTACGACCCGGTCCCGCCTGTTTGCTCGGCCACTTTCCAAGTGGCACATAATCGTGAAGCCTTAATGACTAATTTCCTTGCATCTTTTGATTCCGGAAACACGCATACCGTAGATGATATCTAATCTGATGGTGCTGGAAGATCGCCGCTGGTCATTGAAGGAGGGACACTTGGCATCACGTCGTGATGCCTTGAAAGATAAAGCACCTGCATCTCGCGATTAAGGGATCACGCCAACCGTCAGATGAAAAGGAAGCTGCTCGACACTTGAGTTAAATAAATGCCGCGGAGACTTAGGACTTAGGGAAAATAAAACATAAACCCCACTAGGAAAAAGACTTAGGAAATAAAGTGGCCCCGCTTGACGACTTAAAAACGCATGGCAAAAAGAGACTTAAGTGACCTCAAAAAGTAACTTCATTTTATAAAAACATAGGAGACTTAAGGGCTTTACCACCATGGAAGAACAACTAGGGTTTAAGAAATAGCCCAAAACTTGTAGAAAGAAGGCAGGAACAACACCAAGGAGATCCACAATTTACAGTCCTAACAAATAGCAACAAGAACAATAACCCACCTTCCAAATTGAAACACACTACTATCATTTAAGTCTGATATAAATTATCAGTGTACACATTATAGGCATAGTGTTACAATTGCTTTGGAAGATAATCATTCGCACGATAGTGACAGTACATGAAAAATCTTGGAACTGTGTTGGGAGTTGACTGTTGCAGGTTTGACATTGACTTCAAAAAGGGCTGCTATAGATAGTGGATCAAGTATATGTCTCCCAATGCTCTTCTAACTCTAGACCACATTCGCCAATGATCTAAATCGGGGTTACATCGTTACACTCCTAAAACTACACCTCTATCCCATTGTAAGTGGACTGATATTAATACGAACAGGTCTGCTATACAGTTCCAATCATGATATTCATCTGTTACAGCAATATGACACCTTGATGCAACCTCCAATATTCACCAAATCTTCCATAAAGGACCCAAATCAACTCAAAACCAACCTAGCACTGATGTAGTGCCACAAAATGACATAAAGATGCATGTTCTAGGTCCGTAATTTACTTTTCAGACTTTCTCAATACCTTGCAAACAATCTACTATATGATTCTGAGTGTGTAGCATGACTGTAACAACATTCTTAATTTCACGATTCTTGATGTTATGTTACCAAATACTAATTAGAGGACCCCAAAAAGCAGGAATTAACAGTAATAAGCATGTTAGGGCGGACTTGGAAGGAGGGGCCCACTATAAAATTAAAAAAGAAAGAGTTTTACAAAAGAAAAATGTGTTTTTTTGAAGAGCTGATGCAACCTATTCCGTTGAGGATGCCCATCCGTCTCTGGGACATCCAAGGCGTCCCTAGGACATATAGTTGTCTCCAAAAAAAATTCTTGACTTCCTCGAGTTTCTAGGATGTTTCCTGTAAATTTTCAAAAAATAGGGATGGGGTGTGGACGTCCCATGGCTGTCCCCAAGTCCCGCAAACTTTTACGGTACATGGACGAGCGTTTTTAGGCCGGGGATGTGTCCCTAGGTAACATTGTCTTAGAGTGATGCTATAGATTGAAGAGGATTATCTTAGAAAATAGCTATTCCCCTCAGAGCTTAGTAGTTTAAACTTGGGTTGGTGCTAACAAATTAATTTTTAGACTTAGAAAGATTAATCTGTTAATGTTATAAGGCACTGAGGTGGGGGGGGTGAATCAGTATAATTACAGATCTCCAAAATCTTTTCATCAACTTCCAAAGTAACCAACATGCGAAGCTAAAGATAACATAAAAGCATACAAAAACATACATCCATGAACTCAACACAATAACACAAATATTTTACCGTGGAAACCCTTGTTAGAGGGAAAACTATGGTGGGAATTGTCACCCACAAATCTCACTAGTGCACTAATAAGTCTTTCCCTATTAGGAGCATTACTACCACCCTGTTAAGGGCATACCCGGTTAGGAGTATCTCTAGCCCTGTTAAAAGCTAATACAAAAGTCCTGTTAGGAACTACCCAGTTAAGGGATTTAGAACTCCTTCTGAGAGTCACCCTGTTAGAGGATTTAGTCTTCAAACCTGTAAGGATCCTGCATACCTTGTTAGGAGTAACCTTGTTAAAGGGTTTTAATCACAAGCCGGTTAGGACTTGCCTTGAGAATAAACTCAAATAAAATGATCTGAAAGTAGCACACTCTGCTTGACAAATCCGCTTCAACATTGCTCAAATCACTGCTTTGCTTATACAAACATTTAGTGCAACAACTACAATCATCGCATCAACTCACTTCTTCGTTTCATCCTTCAATTTCATCTCTTATATACACTTTTAGGCCGGTGAGATAACCTTCGAACGTGTTACCTGAGTCGGCCTCCAATTCTTAATTAAACTCCATGAGTGATAACGCCAACATAGGAAATTAAACTCCTCAAGGTCGGCCCTCAACAATACAATTTTCAAATAAAACAAACTTTGACACATAATTGATTGCTACCTCGATTTCATCATCTTGACTTGACCGGTTGACTGTTCTTGCCGATATCACTGGTGTTTGCCTCAAATCTCCAACTGTGTGTTGAATCAGCTTGCGCAATCATAGATGTAGGTACATATAATTTTGTAGATACTTCCTGTAAGATTGCATCATCTGAATCCTTCAGATTATCACCGCACACTGAAATCACCATCCCAGACTGTATAATCACCGATACATTGAACACTTAGAAAAATCTTTGCTAAAACATCATCATTGGTATCTTTAATTTGTCCTGTAAAGTAGACTTGTTGCCAACAATGACAACACTACATCATTCACCATATGATCTAGGATATGATCATCTTCATCAGATTCCAACAATCTCCCCCTTTGACATTGATGGCAACACTTAGAAAAATTTGCTAAGTGTCTGACTAAGCAAAAACAAAAATATACAAGTACAGAGCAAAACTTTAGGATTACTCCCCCTATGGTAATTACAAATAGATCATTCAACATAATAGATCATACCAGGTCTGCACTATACCCTCATACAACATACTGAGCCAAAATTTTCACTTACTATCTTCTCCCTAACTAGACTACTCTATCTATTCCCACTTACTATCTTCTCCCCTTTTGACAACAATGACAAAAGGTGGAACAAGAAATGATCAGAACAAAATTGTATTTATAGAGAGTAGCATATACCTATTACAATCTATTAAAAACATCACCAAAATTGGTCTTTAAGACCTGTAGATCAGTGTCCCATATCTTCGTGAGATGTTCAGTAATCACTATCTGACCGGTTAAGAGATAGGCTAGCTCCTCCAATGCATCCACTGTGCTCATATCAGGTAGAGTTGATATCACTGCTGCATCTTTGACGCCTTTCTGCAAAATTTCCAGCTTTGGAATCAGTAGACTCTGCAGCTCTAACAATATTGTGTTAATGTCTAGTAGCTAGATCGAATTCTAGCTCACATTATTTTAATTAGGAAAATTAAAATAATAAATTAATTATCTAAATTAAGGAAACTTAATTAATGGATTAATTATTTATTTAATTGGAGAGTTAAATAAATAATTTATTATTTAAGTGGGAATTAAATAATATATATGGATTAATTGTTTATTTAATTTGGAGTATTAAATAAATATATATATTGGAGAATTAAATATTATTTATGAATTGATTATTTATTTAATTAGGAAAATTAAATAAATAATTGTGAGTTAAATTATTAAGTTATATCTTTAATTTAACTTAATATATTTTGAGCTATTGTATTTATAAATACAATAAAATAAAAGTTTAAAGGGCTGGGCCCATTTCCATTTTGGCGCCAAGATTGAAATGAAACGTGTGCTTCAAATCTGGGCCGACTCAAAGGGTGAAATCACCTATATATAAACGACACACTTTGCCTTTGAAGAGTATCAAATATACTTGGAACGAATTCTGCCCAAAACAGCGAATCATCCTGTCAGCGAATACAAGTTGATATCTTTGGCATGCAAATTACATTGACACGAAATATATACAGCAGCAGCAGCAGTTCAAATTCATAAGTCATAACAAGCTTGGAATAAAGTCTGCTAAACAAACAGTGAATACATGCTACAGATGCATTCAAGTCAAAGTCTTTACACACGAATTATTCTGGATGTGAACAGTAGCTGAATCTCATTTCATACGATCATATACTCAGTCAGATACGAACCAGATCTGCTCACAATTGGTGTCAAACTCACACCTAATATATTGATGACGAATTTTGAATAATGCGAATTATATTTTCAGTCAGGAAGCTTCATAATTCAGACTTGGCACTAATTTGCTGTCTCCAGATTGTGACTATGGGATTCCACATTCAGATCATTAACTGAGACATATATGCCCACAAGTTCTGACAGTGATTAAGAAATCTAATCAAAGATCTTCATCAGCATTTTGGTTCATGTCAGAATCTGATTATCAGAGGTTGTAAGTTGCATTCTTCTGAACTCAATCTATATTTTTCTTTGCTGGGTTTTTCACCTCCACAAGGGAGGTTTTCCCAGGGTACTTGGTGTTGTGTCTCATTTATCTGTGCATCTAAGTGTCTAATAATTCTGGTTATTAATTCTGAGATTGAAATTATTACTCTTAATCTGATTATTAGATCTGATGACTAAAATTTAACAATTGAGACCCCTTTCTCCTGCTCATTTTGATAAGTTTTGACCTTATGATTAATACTACTCATTGATGCTCCAAAACTTGTAATGGAATCTTTCATTGGATCAAAATTTTGTACCAACTTCTGTAGCTCTTGTTGAGCTTCAGCTCGTTTCTGCTCAAGATCCTTCAAAAAGTGTGAGAAATCAGAAGTAGTAAGAATCTTACCACCTTCTATCAATGCTTGTTTCACTCTGTTAGTCTCAACTGTCAATTTCCCTCTGTGAAGTGCAATCTGCTGGACACTTCGCTGATTTCTTTCTTTCATAGTCCTTCTCAGCCTTTATTACTGTTGCATCCTCTAGACTTTGTATTTGCTCACTTGCAACTGTTACCAACCCAATTGTTCAATGGGTGCAATCTTCTCATCATAGGTTGCTTCAGGCACAAGATCAAACAATATATCTCTTGCATTCTGTATAATTTGTGCCTCCTGCCTCTTTTGATCTCTTACGGCCTTAGACTTAATGGTCGTGGCAACATTCATTAACTCTGATGGGCTCATTGTGCTAAGATCTATTGGTCCTTGAATGACTGGTTTGTCATCCTCATCCATTTTATCAAAACTTTGCTGAACAATAGACATAGAAGATATTACCTTTTCCTTTCCTTTGTCTGTTGTTGATTCCTTTTGTGGTTCTTGCTTCTCTTGTTCTCCTTCTTTCTGCATATCCTCACTATGTGCAAGCACTTGCTTCTCCTTGTTTTCTGCTTCATCGGTAGCCTCTGCTGCTGGTTCTTGTTGTTGCTTACCAGTAGGAACCTCAGTCAACACTTGTGTTGTTCCTATGTCCACTTGTTCCTCTGTTGTGGTCCTTTGTTCTTCATGAATGTCCAAGACAGATACATCACCTGTGGTGTCCATGGTATCCTTGGATTCATCCAAATAAACATTATCAAGTGTGACCTTCACACCATCGACTGTCCATCCTTCATCAGTCTGTGTAATCACAGGTTCATTGTCATCTTGTCCTTTCTCCTCTTCATCTTTGTCTTGATCATCTTTCTTCTCTTCTTCAAGATCTAAGAGTTTCTTCAAAATACTCTCTGTTTCCTCTTGCACTGATTGAGTGTCACCCATCAGTAATCTTATAGCCCTTGACATAGTCTTTAACTCAGGTCTAATCTTCTTAAGTGTCTCTCGGATTTCCTCTTTAGACATCTCTAGTTGTAATTGGACTAAGTTATATTCGATTGCTTCCTTGTCTTCCTTCAAAACTGTTCGCCACCTAGCTTCTATCTTAGCATACAGAGGATGAGTTTGTCCTTGCAGCGCTATAAGTGCTTTACTTAACCTGTGCATGTTGAACACAACTGCATCCTCAATCTTCCTCTGATCTTCTTCATTGACTTTGTCATAGAATCTTCTAACACCAAGAAGTACACCCACTTCTTGACTTTTTCAACAATATAATCAACAAAAATGAACTTACCAAAATCAGGCTTAGTAGATTTTGTGGTAAGGGCTCCTACTACCTTTGATCTTTTGCCACTTGCCTTCATCTTCTTCTGTTCTTCATCGGATTCAGTACCTTGTTCTTCTGCTTCTTCAATCTTCTTAAATCTTTGAGCCTTCTCCTTCTTCCTTTTACCTGTGGTCTCCTTCATCTTTGTGGGTATTGGTTGAGTAGGCTTTTGCTTCTTCATTACTGGTGCCTTGCTGGAGGAGTGGGTTTCTCCTTCTTCACTGAAACTATGGCACTTCTTGTTTGCCTATCAGTTGGGGCACTACCGGTTGTAGAAGAAATAACTTCTACATCTTCTTCTGCTGCTATAGTTCCTGCTCCTAATGTTCCTACTTGCTCTGCAACATGTTTGGCTCTGGCTTTGTTGATAACTTCCTGAGTGAAGCCTTTCTTCAATGCAAATTCTTGAACTTCTTTTCTTATCTTTTTCTCTGTCATCGGTTTGGTTAACTTGCTGTGTACTTCCATACTCTTCTCTTCATAAGTTCCAAATCTGGGTTCATTTGTATCTATCGGTTTAGACATTAAGTCTTTTGCATGTAATATTACCATATCACCTACTACTTCAAATCCCATGGGCATAGCCCAAGATGTTCTAGGCACTTCTGCCTCCATCTGACAGGTGTCTGTATCAACCATGGATCATATATCATTCTTGTATTTCTCAACTATGTGGCCTGGAATCCTTTCCCTTTAATGCATCCCACTCTGAAAATCCTTGAAGTATCCCCAAACCTATTCATTGAAACCATTTCCTAGTAATCTAATACAATTCTTCAATTGAACTACCACTGGTGTACCCTCTATCCAACTTATTGTTCCAACACCGGGAAAGATGTTCTGAAAATAAAAGAACAAACCCATAATCAATTGGCTGAATTTGAATACTTGCCTTTTGTCTTTCTTGATCTTCTCTAAGTTGTGGAACAATTGATCTCTCATTGCAGTACATAGATCATATTCAACATCTTCTATTATCATTCTGTATGCAGCATGAATTGCAACACCGGGCACACTGTTGATCCTGCTGGAGTGATAGACTTTGTATCCTATCACCATTGATGCAAATCTCACATTCAGGTCAAGGATGTCATTGACTGTCATTGCTCTCTTGTCCCACTTTGACTTGGATAAGTCTGTGACCACATCCTTAGGAATTGACCTAAGTGCTGTTACTTCACTGGTTGCACAAAATCTTGTAACAACATGTATTGCCTCTTTTGTGATCTTGTGTGGACGGTCAAGCCACATAAACTGGTCATGCACTTGGCTTAATACATATCTAACTTGATCTTCTTCAAATTCGTCGGGGAAGTTGATCGCGTGAGCAAAACCCCTGTTTGCAACCACTTGGTGCTCATTCTTTAACACCAAATCCTCACACAACTCTGTATAATTATTCAAAATGTGTGAAGAGCCTAAGTCTTCAAACTTACAATGGATATAAGATCGCACATTTTCAATGTGCATCACACCATAGGGCACATTGGATAGGACACCCTTTGGATCATCTTCAACTGATTTGAAGGGATGTTTCTTAAACTGAGGCCTAGGTCTCTCAATAATCTCTTCAATGGTCGGTATATCCATTTTTCAAACAACAAATTCAAGCTCAAAAGATCAAATAAATACCTTTCCAATCACTGCTTGACGAAACTCTAAACCCTCGTTGTTACTTGACACAATCATTGCAAAATCTTCAAATACTCGCCTTGAATGCTGTCAAATCGCTCAAACTTTGCTTTTGTAGCTCTGTGTCTTCTCCTCGAAAGCGTAGATGCACAATAAGACATAAAAATCTCTTTTTAATTGCCTTTGCTCTACTGCATTAATGGCATCACCGGTTGCTAACAAAACATCGTATATGTTCTACATATCTTGTTAGCGGTCAACCAAATCTTCATGCGGTCAAACAAAACTCCATACCATAAAATAAAATAGCCATATGCATCTAAATATGCGAATATAACTTACTGCACAAGCATTTAGGGGGTATTCAGTAGATTCAACAATGTTTGCTCCCCCTAAGTCAATGATGACTTAGCTAGATGAAGAATTCTCCACACCTAGTGAAGATGTGGTGTCTTTTGATGGTTTGTCTTCACTCTTCTTTGTCCAAATCTTCTTCATTTGATTCCTAGTTTCTTCAACATTCACAATTTGCTTTCCCTTTTCCTTGTCTTACTGATTAACTGGTTGGTTCCCTTTATTGTTTCTTGCTCTACAATACCTTGCAATGTGTCCTATCTTATGACAATGAAAACATGCCATATTTGTTGATCTCCAAGGTCCTGCATTGCCTCTACCTGTCCTCAATCTGCAGTTAACAGCCATGTGTCCATAATTGTGACAATGTGAGCATCTAACATTCCACTAGTTCTCATTCTGATAAGGACTTGATCGGTTGATTTGTGACCATTGATTGTTCATTCTTGTCCTGCACTCATTAGCTCTATGTCCATTCTCGTTGCAATTGTAACAATAACCATGAAAATTACTTGGTCTAGCATTTGATCTAACACTTGGAATACTAGATTTGACATTTGTCTCGCAAACATTAGTAGTATGTCCAACCTTATGACATTTAAAGCAAACTAGTGTATAAGATTTCTTACCACATTTCCTTGGGGTTACCTTTGGTGAGGTTTTCTCATCTTGCATGTCCTTCTTGGTTCCAGAGGATTCTCCAACTTCATGATTGGTGTAGCCAAGACCATGCTTCTCTCTATTCATTCTCTAATTCTTCAGTTGTTCATCAAGTTTTGCAGAACTTTCATTAAACTTCTTGAGTAAATCATTTGCAGCCTTCAACCCCCCTTTTTAGTTGATCATTTTCTTTCTTTAGATTTTAATTCTGTCTTAGGGCTTCTTGATTCTCTTTAATAGTTTCTTGTATATGTTCATTTGTCTCATGTAAATATGCATGCAATGTTGCAACCTCTTGTTCAAATTTGAAAAGTTCATCTGTTTTAGCATTTAGGGTTTTGTCTTTGGCCTTTAGGGCTTCCTCTGCAATTGTCCTTGCTTCTTCTGCAACTTTCCTTTCTTCCATTTCTTCACCCAACCTGATTGACAAGGCTTCTAACTCTCTCTTTAGATTCTTCTTGTCTACATGCAATTTCTTATTCTCTTGGGTTAAAGCTTCTAGGGCAGCCTCAGATTCCTTAGACCCACTTTCCTCAGATAGTTGATCAATGAGATCTTGTCGCTTAGATATATGTTGAACAAGCTCAGGCCTCTTAGCTCTTGATTGCTTGAGTTGCTCCTTCAATTGGTCGATGAACTCTTCTGCATCTTCAAGTTGTTTTTCAAGATGCCTTTGATACCTCAAACTCTCCATATCTGCCTTAAGGATCCTACCCAATCTGTTCGGCTTCTTCAAGGGAACTAGGCTCTGATACCAATTGTTAATGTTACAAGGCACTGGAGGGGGGGTGAAGCAGTGTAACTATAGATCTACAAAATCTTTTCATCAACTTCCAACGTAACAAACATACAAAGCTAAAGATAACATAAAAGCATACAACAACATACATCCATGAACTCAACACAATAACACCAATGTTTTATTGTGGAAACCCTTGTTAGAGGGAAAAACCACAGTGGGAGTTGTCACCCACAAATCTCACTAGTGCACCATAAGTGTTGCCCTGTTAGGAGCATTACAACCACCCTGTTAAGGGCATACCCGGTTAGGAGTATCTCTAGCCCTGTTAAAAGCTAATACAAAAGTCCTGTTAGGAACTACCCAGTTAAGGGATTTAGAACTCCTTCTGAGAGTCACCTTGTTAGAGGATTTAGTCTTCAGACCTGTAAGGATCCTGCCTGTTAGGAGTAACCTTGTTAGAGGATTTTAACATTGCTTGAGAATAAACTCAAATAAAATGATGTGAAATTAGCACACTCTGCTTGACAGATCCGCTTCAACATTGCTCAAATCATTGCTCTGCTCATACAAACATTCACTGCAACAGCTACAATCATCGCATCAACTCACTTCCTCATTTCATCTCTTATATACACTTTTAGGTCGGTGAGATAACCCTAAAACATGTTACCTGAGTCGGCCTCCAAATCTTAATTAAACTCCATGAGCGATCACGCCAACATAGGAAATTAAACTCCTCAAGGTCGGCCCTCAACAATACTATTCTCCAATAAAACAAACTTTGACACGTAATTGATCGCTACCTCGATTTCATCACCTTGACTTGACCGGTTGACTGTTCTTGCTGATATCACTAGTGTTTACCTCAAATCTCCAACTGTGCGTTGAATCAGCTTGCGCAATCATAGATGCAGGTAAATATAATTCTGTAGATACTTCCTGTAAGATCGCATCATCTAAATCCTTCAGATTATCACCGCACACTGAAATCACCATCCCAGATTGTATAATCACCGATACACTGAACACTTAGAAAAATCCTTGCTAAAACATCATCATCACCGATATTTTTGATTTGTCCTGTAAAGTTGACTTGTTGCCAACAATGACAACACTACATCATTCACCACATGATCTAGGATATGATCATCTTCATCAAATTCCAACATAATCTATATTCCTTCTTGATTTAGGTTTTAAGTTTTTGAAGTGGCAATTCTCATTTCTATAAAGGTCTTGTGATGAAGACCCATCATAAAAAGAAAAGCAGTTTATTGGCAGAAATCCTATCTGAATTCTGGCACTCCTAAATAAGAAGGGCTTAACATGTTGGTCAAGCACAAATTAAGTTAGGTTCAAGTCACTTATGCCTTGTCTAGCATTCAAACTACTGGTAAAGCCTTGTAATTGAAGCTTGCAGGAGGCTGTAAAAAGTTCTAATTGGGAATTTAAGCTTTGACTGTGGAATTGCTTGTGCTTTTGAATTTTTCCTTTCTTCATTTCACACCTCAGTGTTTCTGGCCTAAATTTCACACCTGTAAACATAGTTCACAGACTTGGACTTGGAGAGTAGTCAGCAAGCCCAAATTTTTTGACTCGGCATAAACTCGTCAACTTAAAATGTGCTAAAATTTCTTTTAAAGGCACATTTTTTAATGCAAAATTCGATTACAAAATGTACCAAGTGAGTCTAAAAAACCACGAGGAAGTGTTTTCTATTAAGTTTGATTCTTTAATACACATGGATTACAAAATGGCATCATCTTGCAAAGCCGGATAGTGGATACAATAGAAAGTTACTAACTACTATGAACTTATGATGATTGTCTTTGAAAATCTTCATCATAAATTTCATATTTAGAAGAGTGAAAAATTACAAGTTTTGACAATTTCCTCTTCCCAAACCTAGTGAAAAATTGGGGGTAAAGGTTACGGTCCTCGCATTCTATTGTGGCTCCCTATTTGGCATAGAAGACTGTGCTTGTGGCTCCACCTGCTGGCAGCTGGTATTGACTCCTCCACCATATCAGTGTCATCTAATTCGATCACCCCTGCTTCTGTTGCAGCTACATCCTCCATAGCCCGCCTCTCCAAGTCAGCAATCTCATCCTCTATAAACATGGAGGCCTTGTCATCTTGTAGTGTCCAGTCACTATAGAGATCAATCTCATCCAAATCAATAAGTTCCTTTGGTTGGTCCTGCACCTTTTTTGTGTGAAGCTGAAGGTTGTATTGCACAAACACAAGATCATTGAAGTGTTGTGGAGTCAACTTATTATGCTTCTTCATGGGGATGGCATCAAACAAACTCAGTTACTCTCACAGCCATAAGCACTACGAGGTTGAGACAAAATTCAGTGGGCCAGCCTTTGCGAATTTGGGGTATTTCCACTCCAATCTTCCCATCAAGAACTTGCAAATTAGATGTTTTAGTTTTTTATAAATAAACAACATTCTTTAAATAATTGTAATTTATAACATGCAAGATATAGGCTTCACTTTTGGTGTCTGGATGTCTCTTCCTCTTATTAGCTAATTGTGAAGAAAGCAAACACCCCCCTAGCTGCCTTATAATTTGACAACTCTAAAATGATGAGGTCTCTCATCCCATCTATAGGTGTCATCCTCTCAATACATGTGATAGGTCCTCAATAGCCTCCCCATTAGCATTCGTGAAGCTAAAAACTTGGGATTGAGATAGTACCCCGCTACATGAATGGGCTGGTGGAGTTGATTGTTCCACCCTTGATCAATGATCTCCCAAGTAGAGGCAAATCTATTTGCATTTCCTCTCTAATAGTTCTGGATGGTCTTTTTGACCATATCCATGGCCTTTAAAATAATATCCCATTGCCTTTTTCTTGCTTCCATATAGTGCAAAAGCCTCATCAATGGTTTGGTTACCTACAAAGTACAAAGTAAAAGAAATTTTAAATTACAACATACAATGAAACAAAAACTTTTGAAGTTAAAAAAATAAAGGATTCAATTTCAAAATTAAATTAAGTTGAAATCATCTTGACAATCTCTATAGCTCTAGTCGCAAAATGAACATCAAAAACTATTGTTGTGATTCTTTCTCCATCAGCCTTTTTTGAATAAGTTGAGTCTACGCATGGTTGACTCACGAACATTTGCTTTAAGGGACTCAATCAACTAGAAATACTTTGCAATGTTAGAAAATTAGTCGCAAACCTTGTAGCACCCAATCCCACGTGCTCTTTCCTCTCTCATCAATTGAAGAACCCATGGGTGATTTTATATATATATCTTGCTTTTTCTACGATTGGTCTCACCCAATCAATCTGGCCTCTGTCCTCCAAAAGAAGCTCAAGATAATTAGTTGCATGGGGTCCAAAAAAGTGTTTGATGCATCTCTTAAAGCAATCTTCCAGCTGCCACATTTGCCGCTGCATTGTCAATAACAATTTGGACAATGTTTTCTATGCCCACCTCTAAAACAACCTCCTCCAACATCAAGCTCAAATTTTCTGCATTCTTTATTATGTTGGAGGCATCAATTGAATTTAGAAAAATTAACCCACCATTTGAAGCAACTAAAAAATTGAGAGCGTGCTTACTTCCACCTGTTCACTCATCTAAAGAATTGTGCATCCAAGCTTTCGTCATTGCTTCTTTTGATCTTCCACAATTTATTTAACATCTGCAATAGCATCTTGGAGTAACTTGCCACTTAAATCTTTTGGGGTGAGGGCCTTGTACCCTTTCCCTTCAACTATTGATGCTTTTGCCAAACACTCCCAAGATGGATTCTTTGCCGTATTGAAGTGAAGGTTGTTATAATTCCAAAAATTTGCACAAGCCTTATTTGCTTCTTTGTGAACCTTCCTATTCCACCAGTTGGCTTACAATGAAGGTTGTCATCCTCGTACATTTCTAGGCACAAAAATTCCTTGCAAACCAACTTTACTTGAAGCGGATGACGAGGATGGGACGTGTACATGGATTGCAACTAGAGCCCACAATGCCTTGTGTATCCACATCAAATTCGCTTGACAAATTAGGGCTAATGGCTTCTTCCATAGCTGCTTGTGCCTTTGCCTTCTCCACTTTCTTTCCATTTAGTACTGCAGGAAGTGTTATCATCTCTCGTTTCATCTCTTCAGAAGCTACTTCACATGCTTTGGCATCACAACAAGGAATGCTTGCAATGTGGTATTTGAGGGGATTGATGCCTCCACTAAGCCTCTTTGTGCACCAGGTCCAATAACGGCCCCTTGTACTCGTCCCATCATGCCATATTTACAAGTGGGGTCACGATTACCAGGGAGTCTCCTTCCAACAGCTGACTTGCACTATTGAGTTCGAACTAGATGCAGAGCCATAATTGTGATTATATATTAACCTGCAATATCAATGACAACAAAAAGTAGCGATTAAAAATTTTCGACATACTAAATAAATTACAAAACATTCATGAATTTAATTTAGTTTTTCAAAATTTCAACATTTAATGTTATATTCTGCTGGATATCTATTATCCCGTAGCATGCTCATTGATTAATACTATTGATGGTTTTCATTTTCAAGGGCGCGAAGTGGATGTTCTTATATTTTCAAGTTAATCAACTCATTTTAATGCATTTCTTACAAAACAAACCCTGCAATGATTTATGTTTTATATTATGATTATTGACAATTTGACAGAATAAAGCACATTTGAGGAGTTTTAAAATGATAATCAAGCTTAAGTTTTTAGTTGCTCTTTTGTGTTGAATTGGATAAATGTGTTGGATTTTGTAATATCAGTGATAGGTGTTCATGACAATGGAAATGAACTAGGCACATATTAAAAATTAGCAAGTTTGTTCTGGTCAAAGTCTACGAGTCATGCCAATAATAGGACATAGACACATGCTTTTTATTGTCATTACAAAGTTAACAGTCATTTTTTTATATGAAAGATAGTTTGTAAACAAAATTTTACATACAGGTATTATCCATGAGTTCAGGCAGCTTTCATCTACCTCATTGAGAACCAAAATACCTACTGAACATAGCTATTGTCCATGAAGGCTATCCTATAACTATATACAATTTTGGATTTATATGTCACTTAGTAAAAGACTGAAAATACTATGGGATCAACAAAAAGTAAATGCAGTATCAAGCTTAAAGCTGCAGACAGCTTAGACATTTCTGTTGGCACTGAAGGTCTCCAGATCATCACTGTCTTGTTGTGGAGGATCCAATGCTAGAGCCTCATTGGATCTAACTGATTCTAACCTCTTCGCATCCAATTCCATCTCCCTCGTTTGTGAAGAATCTGGTTTTGCTCTTGCACTTTGCCTTTTTGCGCTTCTCCTCTTCAGTGTTAAATTTTTTAACAGATTCTCACAGACCTTGCATAAATGTTTTGTTCTCCTCCTTATTGAATCTCCATGTCTATCCATATAAAATCTCAGAGGAGTTAACTGTCACAATTCCATTTTCAAGGAGCTTCAGAAGCTTGTGCATTGAGATCTTCATGGTGATTGTTACCTGCGAGGTAACAGAAAGAAATAGGAGTCTCTTTTTTGACTCAATAAGCAGCTTGCCCTTCCCTTGGAATTTTTTTACATTTTTCAAAATCCAAACATGCCATAAAATTTCAGTAGAAAGAACTATCCACAATTAATTATAGACTTTAGATAGCTCCTTAATGTTGCCAAGCAAGATCTCAGCCCAAACAATATTATGCTTCCAGCCATTAAGATCACAATAAAATATATTCCAATTCTCTTTAGCAATAAAACATTAAAAAAGATGTGTTAAATTGTATCTGTCTTTCTACAAATAATACAAAGCTCAATCTTTGTATACAACAGTTCATAAGGCAGTTTTTGAAGGGTTAAGAGCCACTTGAAGCATGTTTTTTTAGGCTTCAATGCACTATTCCAAACACCATTGAGAATAACCTGCCAATTCTTGTTAGATAATGCCAAAATTTGATCAAGGCATTAAAAGATAGAAGAATTGTTACTTATGGTTCTATGTATTAACTTAGCATATAATTATCCAGCATGGTACCATCAGATCAATTGAGGCTTTTACACCAAGCAATATCAGAGGAACAGGCTTTGGGAAGTTTAAGGCTATTGCAAGCTTCTTTGAGAACAGAGTAAGTTCTCAAGTGGGTAGTAGGGAGGTTATATTCACTGCTCAAAGAGGGCCAAAGCTTTAGATGGCCATCAATGATATATCATCAAAGCATTTGATGCCTCTGCAGAACCAGTTTTTAGCAAGACAACTCTGCAAAAGAGCCAGGGGTTTCTCTTTATAATAGTAGGGAGGTTATATTCACTGCTCAAAGAGGGCCAAGGCTTTAGATGGCCATCAGTGATATATCATCAAAGCATTTGATGCCTCTGCAGAACCAGTTTTTAACAGAACAACCCTGTAAAAGAGCCAGGGGTTTCTCTTTATAATTGAGGTTCCACCAAATAGATCTGTTGCCAACAATGCTATTATTATAAACAATATTATTGTTAGAGATATTGTTCCTAACAGACTGCCATGCTTTCCAGATACTCTTGAAAACATTGGATCCTTAGGGAGACATTGGGGAAGATCGAGCTAGTAAATCACCAAATGTGAGCAACGTCCACAACTTAGCTTGCTTTGGGACTGAATTGCTGATATTATGTTTGAAAAGAATTTTCCAAGGCTCTTGACCATCAAGGGCCTTAATAACCCATTTGGCAACTAAGCCCATAGCCTGGTTCTTAAGGTCTTTCAAACCTAAACGACCCCACTTCTTATCCACGAGCACCAATCCAATCTCACTGATTGTTGCTTGCTCTTCCCTTTTCCATCAGACCAGGGGAAGCTTCGGACTCGCTTCTGTATATCATTAATTTGATAACCACTAAATAACCAGACAAGAGGGTAGTACAGATTGTAAGAAGGGAGGATCTTTTGGCAGACCTTTATCCTTCCAGCCAATGATAAGAATTGTTTATTCTATTTCCTGAGTTTGCAGAAAATCTTTTCTTTGATCCACAAACATATATCCTTCAGGCAGGGGTTTAGCGCAAAGGGGACGCCTAAATATCTGACTTGCATAATGGGTCCTCGTCAACCAAGCTCATACTTAGAGAACCACTGTGGTGGCATATCCTACCAACCTAGCATAATCGACTTAGTATTAGAGAGCTTGGCACCTGATCAGTCTTGCAGAACATATTGAGTTTAATCAGCAATGAGTCCATATTTCATTCATTCAAGTCAATAAATAGAGCAGTATCATCTGCGAATTGGATGTTCACCAGATCTTCCTTACTGGGGAGGGAAATACCTCTGACTTTGGGGGATATGGTTGAGTTCCTAAGAAGGTAGTAGAGTACATCTGAAGCAATGACATAGAGTGCTGGGGCATGGGGCAGCCTTGCCTGATAGACCTTTCAAGTTTGAATGATTCGGTTTTTGAACCATTGACATCAACTTGAGCCACAACATCCCTCACGGGAGTCTGGATCCACTGACAAAAGCTGGTGGGATATCCAAAGGCTTCAAGCGCCATAAGAAACAAGGACCATTCCACTCTGTTGTATGCCTTCTAGAAGTCCAGAAGAAACATTGAATAATTCAAATTAGAGTTTTTGGACCAGATCATCGCTTCCCAGCTTGTTAGGAGGTTCTCAGGGATGTATCTACCTTTCATAAATCTGGTTTGAGTATTACTAATGAACTTGAGAAGGATATCAACCAATCTAAGAGCAATGATCTTAGCAAGAATTTTATATGAAACATTTAGAAGGGTGATTGGTCTCCAATTTTTATGAGAGACTTGTCCCCATCTTTGGGCAAGAGCTTCTTGATACCTCTATTAATGTTATTCCCTATTGATCCTCTTCTTATTGCTTCTTTGTAAACTTGTAATAGATCCTTGCTGATCCATTCACTATCGATTTTGTTGAATTCAACTGGTAAACCATCTGCAGCAGGAGTTTTACCACTACCGAGAGTCTGAATTGCTTTTTTAACTTCATCCAGAGTGATATACCTGCCCAGGTTAGTGATGTCAACATCAGATAACTTCTTAGAAATGAGAGACTTGCAAATGTACCTAGCTTCTTGACACTGGATCATTGCCTTCTGAAGAAACAGATTCTTATAGAACTCCAAAAACAGTGTTTTTATCTCTTATTGGTCTTGCACTATTTTATTTTCATCCCAAATTTTTTCTATTCTTTCTCTTGCCTGTTTGATTCTCAAAAATTGAGAAAGAACTTGGATCCCTTGTCCCCACTTTTGAGCCAGTTCATTTTAGTTCTAAATTTTAAGCCTTGGATTCTCTTATTCTGCAGATTCCTTAAAGTGCTCTTAACCTTGACTAATTCGTCATTCTTAGTTAGGTTGGCGGGATCGTCCTGGATACATCTCTCAGCTTCTATGAGGCTGTCATTTAGAGCTGTTTCCAGCCTCCTGAAATGACCCACTATGCTAATAGTAAAGCAAAATAGCAAAATACACCACCACACATATTACCGTTTTAGTCCAAATGACAAATGTTTGACCTTTTTGGCCTTTTTAGTAGTGTATTTTAGGGTTTGAACCCGAATCTCACACCCAAATATGAACCGGCAACTTAGCATTAAGACAATCTTCATCTTTTAAGAGATCAACATTGAGCATTAAGCTTCATCTTGTTTTGAAATTCTATTAATTGCTTCGTTAAATAATATTTCTGTAGAGATGGGATGGGGGTCAGATAGGGTATATGAGCATACGTTGACGCTACTTCCATCCTCAAAAGCATTAAAACTGAGTTAGTCTTTGTCAACATAGAACCTATCCAATCTGCAATAAATTCTTCTCATACCTTGTTGATAATTGCATGTTCAAGGGGGTCGAACATGTTAAGGTTAGATTTAATTCTAGACCAATAGAAGAGTTCACTACCTTTCCAATCCATCTTATTGCCCCCCTTCTTGTCTTCTTGTTGTTCTATCATTTTGAAATCACGCCTTAAGATCCATGGAATCTCTTGCAAGTTGTACAACCATCTCCATAATTCAATCCTTTCCTGTAGTCATTGGGGGCATAAATAGAGCATAGGCGAAACATGTCATCATCTTTTTCCATAATCACCCACACAACTCTATTGCATGGAGAGTATCCATGTTCCTTAATGTTTTGGGCCCATTTATTAGAGATTAGAATTGTAGATCCACCTTTTCTCTTTTCATGGAATCTTTCCAAATACAATTAAGCTTAACATCAAGTGTGAATTGAGTTGCTTACACCTCTTGGAGGAGGACATCATCTTTTTTTCCAACAAGATTCAAAAATCTTTTGACAACATATTTCCTATCAAGAGATTCAAGTCCTCTAACATTGCAAGGAGTACAATGAAATCCCATGATCAACTTCATTCGAATGTGTCCATTCCCTTCCTAAAGTTGTTAAAGCATTTGGGAATGCTTCTATCCATTTCTTTCCTTTTGGAGTTAGGGCCAAGTGAGTCTTTAGACTTGCTTTTCTTTTATGAACAACAATATTCAGTTTGCCACCTCCCATAGGGATAAGTTTATTCATGGGAGAAGCCGAGGAGAAGGGGGTGGGATCAGTAATTGTAAGTTGCACCCTTTCAAAAATTTAGTGCTGGGTCTTCTCCCAGTGGCTTCGACAACAACCAATGCCATCGAGTCCACTTTATCATCACAAGGGACAATTGGAATTCTACTAGTTTCACATTCCTCATAATAAAAAATATCCATTGGCTAATGAAGAGCACGAGAGTCTTGTCTCTCTTCACTTATGTTCCAAACAAAGGTCGTTTTCCTTCTCCTGTTTGGGCACGATTGAAGGTGGGAAGTCAGACTCTTGGGCCAGTTCCCCAAAGGAAGATTGTTAGGCATCTAAAAAGGCCTATTATCCAAAGCACCTCTTTGGAGACGAGGGTTTTCATTTTGCACTATAGGAACCTCATTAATAGTAGACACAGGTTCAATGATGTGATCAATAGTTTGAGAAAAGGGGTTTGAGATAGGACAATTATCAACCGACTTTTGAGTGGTCGAAGCTTTGAGGTTTCTCTTGACAATAATGCGGCAATTTCTCCTAATATGACCTTTCCAATAGATGAAACATGCATTAATGCCCTCCAAAATCTCTATATTATAGGTTTAAAAGGAATCACCAAGATTGTTTTCAATAGATTCGGGCATTTCAATGCCAAGGTTAATGGAGATAAGAGCCCTAGCATCAAGGTGGGGTAGCATAACCCTAGCCTCATCCATTTTGAGAACCTTGCCCAATGAGGAGAGCAATTCAGGGGTTAGGGCCCAAAGCAGAGATGGGATGTTCTTCCCTGTGATCCACCTAGGGCACAATAGAGCTAAAATTTCCTCATTAATGTCTTCTGGGATCCATTTAAGAGCCCTAAACATGCAATTATCAATGTTCTAGTATTGTTAACAATCTATTGCATCTTGCAATCTTTGAAGAAAATAATAAGTAATCCTTTTTGCACCATTCTACAGGTGGAAATCTCCCTAGTTTTCTAAGCCAAATATTTTAAAACCATTCATCTAAATTTTTTCTTGCTGTAACTTTGTTTCTATCCACTGCAGCTAGAAAGGCGGTGATGTTCTTTAACCTATTCTTTTCAAATTTTAACACTTTTACCATATCAGGATTGGGAGAAACAAAAAGAACCCTCAGGAGATTGGGAGTGTGCTTACCTTATCCTCCCTCTCCGATGCCATTACCTTCTGGTTTATTTGCAAAACTTGGCAGAATACAAGCTGATTCAGGGATGACCCATTGGCTTTTCTAGAACAATGTCTTTGAAAAAATTCGATCCATCTTTGTTGATAACCGCCTCTGTAACGAACCGAGCTGTTTCGTAGTTTGAGAACACTAACAACCTCTATCCTTTTCTTTAATAATCATGTATATAATACCAGCTTTAATAATTTCTTATGAATTTAACTTGTAATTTGGAATAACATAATTCA
>MU223739.1:2805650-2865836 GCA_018584345.1 Thuja plicata
TAATACTAAAATCCATTTATTAATTAATAACAAATCGTTATTAATTAATATCAATTACGCCTCTGATGACGAATTCTGCATCCATTGTAAGAATAACTGAACAACCTGATCTTCAACTGCACTGCCAGAAATAGTAACTGGCCACCAACTAACTTACTATAAATAGTAAGTCTAAAAATAGAAAGTCCAGAAATAGAATCTGAATGCCGAGACCCTCAAAACAAACTGTCAGCTCATGAGGGTCGCGCTGGTGAGCTTACCGTATTCAGGTTCCCAGAACCTGCTAATTCGGGGACATCACAACCTCAGCAGTTACCCTAGGCGAGTTGCCCTCCATTAAACATGAAGTACAATCCAAATTGTAATCACATTAAATCCAAAGTACTAACATGGATGAAGCGACATAGAGAGGGCAAGAAGCAATAAATGCTAAAGAAAATAACACCCAAAGGAAATAATCCAGACCAAGAGCTGAGGAAAAACCCAAGTTGAGGGGGAGGCCGCTTATGTGGCCTTGGGACTACCTTCGTGGAGGAGGACACACTGCCTCGTCCACACCTGCAATGCCTGAAACATTGGTTTGCTGGCCATGTGCTTCGCTCACTACCTCGTTTTTCCGACCGACACACTCTGCTTCTCACCTAAACTTTTTCTTCACTAGTATTTTTTATAGAATATAGAGTTCAAAGTCTTAACGCTTATAGAAATTGATAGCATTGATGTTTTTAGTGTTTTTGCAGGTTTCAGTTTGAGTTTTGGTGTTATTGCAAGTTGTCAGAGGTCTTAGTGTTGATACTATGGCAATGAACAACTAAGGGGCGGGGGGTGAATTAGTTGTTCCTAAACTCTTCAAGCTTCAAACCCTTAAACCCCCAAAAGCCTTAAACTTGTGAACCTTTAAATCTGATATGATCAAATGAAATAATAAGCATGCAAGTACACACAATCAGAATCACATCCACACAAGTTGACACAAGATTTTTATCGTGGAAACCTTGTTAGGGGAAAACCCACGGCGGGGCTGATTACCCACAATAAGCAAATACCTTGTTAGAAGTAAAATTTATTACAATTATGAGGATTGCACATGCAATCAAGCTCACTACCTAGAGCTCAGTGCTCAAATGAAAAGCCTCGGGCTACAACCCTGAGGAAGGCTCACTGCCTTATAGATTTGATCACTACAATGATTGGTCAGACTCCAATCTGATAGGATTTTTTGAACTGCTGAGAATGACAACCCCAATGTCTGATTACAGTTCCTTATAAGCACACTTTGCAGATCTCTGTCCAACCTCTTGTTGAAAACACTTCTGATTTCACTGAATCAGGCTCTCCCTCTACTAGCCACCTTTGACATCCGCATCTACGATTTGCAACTTGAATTTGCCCTAATCATTCATTTTGTACCAAGAACTAGGTCGACAAAACCTAATTCATCATCTCTTCCAATCTACGGGCCAGATCTTGATTTGAATTCATCTATGACCGCTTAATCTTGACCACAGGCTATAACCACCTCCTTGAGATCATAAATCTATCAAATATCACGTTTTGTACTTGCGCAACATGATTTACCAACTAGGTTCGCCAAGAACAAATGATACACATGAAAATATTATAGTTGATCAAAAATTCAACAAATCAGGTCCTTTTCATCCATGTGGATCGCCAACTCATCAAGCACATACCTCAAGAACATCCTACAACATCATAAAAAACACTCAGCCATTCAAATCCATCACAACCATTGGATTTGTAAACTCTTTTTTATCAAGCCCCGAAGAACACTGTCATCAAGTAGCTAAGACAATAAGATTATGCCTTGCAGACCTCTGAAGTATAAACCCTTTGAGTTGAACATACCTGAGTATGTCCCAGATACACTCCCAAGTACGCTCCATGAAATGTTTACTCTGTTGAGCACACCGGACCCTTTTCTGGCTTCTTGTTGACATTGACTGTCACCTTTTTTGCCAGTCAACTTCTGTACCTTGTTTACCTGTCCAAATCTTCATGTAACACTCTGAAACTTTGGGTGAACATGGTAAACACCTTCAGCAACCTTCTTCTACGTGCGCGACTCCATATCTGTCATATCCGCCTCTCACCGGACCTTAGAACACTCTGCTCCATTGGCTAACCTACAACAGTTAAGTTAGCAATAACCAGTCTCTTCTTCTGATCACTTCTTCTTATCAATTCCTCTGCTATGTTGACATCAATGCCAACACATTCATCTTCCAACTTTGTCATTATGGCAGCACTTAGTAGGGTATTGAGGTCTAAATTGATTCAAATTTGGCAGTGCACAATATGAAAATTGTAAATTTTTTAAATAATTATATATAAAACTAAAAAGCAAAATTGAAACTTACCAGAAAAAATCACTGAAAAATATGTTGTTTTTAATAGGGATCAAATGCAGGGTTTTATAGACAGATTTTGGCCTCAAAACTGTGTTTTACTCGTGCTTAAATCTACGTCGCACTTTTTAATGCATTATCCCCACATTTTGACCCTTGGTTTTGCCTTTCTGGGCTGTGTCACAATTTCATTCGATTCAGGCAAGTGAATGACAAGTTTTATTGCGAGTCATCACAGATTTCATGGTGAGTTAACTCGTGAGTTATCAAACTTGTGAGTACACTGCAACTTGGCAAGTACACATCGAGCTTTCCATCTATGCGTGCAAAGCGCTATTGATACCCACAATTCTACATCCCACATCTGCTTTGTAGTTCATAAAATTCCTTCCATTCCTTTTGTATTCAAAAACTACAGATAGTTATGTGATCCACCCATAATAATATTATCATGGAAAAACTGAAGAACCCTAGGCAGGGCAGTATCTGTTCTGATTGCTGCTGTGTCATTTACAGCAAGCTTGGAAATCAATGAAGACATGTTCTCTAGCATCATAGAGGAATTTTGTTCATGTATTGATGACAAAGTGTTGGTTAATGAGGAGGCGAATGCAGATAGCCTTGTTTTGCAAAATGAAAATGATCACATACACAAGGTTGCTCTCAAGATGAATGTGATATCAAATTAGAACTCCTACTTCAACAAGAGAGTTGCAATAAAGTGAAAATCAATCCTCTCATGCAGAAAAGTGAAGAAGAGATTAAAGAAGACCAATTTTGGGATGACTCAGAGGCCAGTTGTGTAAAAAATCAGCACATAGTATGCGGCTTCTGCACTATAGGGTTTGAAACAATTTAACTTAACTTTTCCTTCAGTCCTGTGATTCTGAGTTCCCTAACCTGCATGCACAAACTTCTGAAACTATAAATTAATTAATAATAATAGAACAATAAAACTGAAATCTGAAATCTGCAGTTGCTGGTAAACAAAATATGGATGCCACAAGGTCATAAAAAAATCATTAACCTGGCTTTCCAAATTAAAACAAAGTAATCCTAATTTTAGCTTGTTTTTCATCACAAAAGAAATATGCAAAAATAAGCCAGCTACCTATATTATCAGCAAAAAAAATTGATGCCTAAATAAAGTTTGCAGACTTCTCAGAATAGATAGTCTGCTGCCTATAATAGAGCCAATAACTAACTTCTCAGAATAGGCAGTCTGCTGCCAATAATAGATCTAATAATTAACAAACGCTAGTGCCTAAAGTCAGCAGTTTTGACTTCTAGAAATAGAGCCTAAAGACAAAAAATTGCTCTGGACATTCATCTTCTGCTCACACACGTTCTACTGCTGCTCTAGGGTTCTTTTGTGTTCTGAACACTCCCCTTTTGCTGCAGCATTATGTTTTTTCGTGTCATGTACATGCACGTGCACATTCTTCTGTTGTGCCCAGCACCTTCGGTTGAGGGACAAAAATCAAACCTAACTCTCTTAGTATTTCAAACTTCTTACAGGGACCTTGTCGAAGTGTCTGCTTTTCTGAAGCAACTTAGTGAAGAATTACTACTTGCTTCTGTTTTATGTCTGAGAAAATGAGAATGAATACCAATATGCTTGGAGTGATCGTGAAGTACTAGATTTTCAGAGAGATTCATACAATTCTGTTTGCCACAGTAAATTATTGTAAGCTTCAATATCTGATTAGTAAGTTCTGCTTTCAACTTGCAAAACCTGATAGCTTCACAACTACCAGAAGAAGCTGCTATCATCTATACCTATATATCTGATTAGTAAGGTTTGCTATCAACTTGCAAAGCCTGATAGCTTCACAACTACCAGAAGAAGCTGCTATCATCTATACCTATACATTTTCATCAGATGGTTGGGAAAGTCGACAAAACTTTCCACTCCTATCATTTTTTCATAGAGATACGTAATATGTAGTAGGAAAACTTATCAGTTCCATTTGAATTTAAAAGCTGACTTAGTTCGGGGAACTTCCTTTTCTTTTTACTATTGATTATAAATTTTTACGTTAGCAGTGTTTTCATGATTCCATTGTATCTATCCTTTTACCCCGTAAGTCTCAAGTCTGATAATACTCATTTTTCAGGGAAAGAAGCTTAGGCATGAAAGGTGAAGGAAAAAGTTGATTCTAATGCTTAATTGACACTTGTTAGCTCTGTTGTGTGCCTCGAGCTTACAAACTGTAAAGAGTGCTGACTTTTTGATAAAAGCCTTACCTACATTAGAAGGCAAACAGCACAAGTTGAGCTGTCAAAAGGAAAACACTCTCTATGGTGGTTTTCCTACATGTCTCTTAATGAATTTTGGTTTGCTATTTTTACACATTGCTGAAACTTAACGAATGTTACGTATAATATGAGCACACAGGGCAGTCCCAAATTAGCACCATTACATCAACCAAAAAAGGTCTAGAGTCTGGACAACAGCAAGCTTACCAGATTACAGCCTGCTTGCAACTATTGAGCTATAGAGTGAAAAGAAGGAAAGCCACTAATTGTCTTCAACAAGGCTAAAAACCGGAGGAAAGGTTAACATATTTATCTAATACAGGTTTAAGAATCTCTATTGCATATAACATTTCTTTTTTCAGCCAGGAAACAACAACCTAGTTATCACTATCAGCCAAAGTGATCCCCGCTTCATGATCAATAAAAGCCTCAGTAATTCTGTTATTTCTCCTTTCTAGACCAGCCTTAGCTTCTGAATATTGAACAAGGGCATCATCTACATCACAACCCAGAACATCTCTCTAAGGGAGAGGTTTGCTGGTTTTATATTGGGAGCTTTTTTAATGAAAATATCTGCTACTATGTAGACACACTTCTTCTGTGACACCAAATCTTTCTTCATGAGTTCTAATCGCATATGTATGCGTTCTTTTCCTTTTTTGAAATCTGTGCAAATTGATTGCCAAGGAATGAAACACCAAATTAAGTTGAATATTTTTTATTTGTTTTAAATTTAGTTAACAACTTTTGTGTCGTGTCTATTTATATCTAAGCAAAAGCATGTATGGCAACACTGGGAGACGTGTTTTGTGAGACTTGAGGGAATCTTTGTTAGCGAACACTTCATAGCAGATGTATATTCTAAATAATAAAATATTTATGAGTTTTCTCAGATTAGGTATGATAGCTTATTTGTTTTTGCTGGCTAAACTTAATATAATGGATTATGTCTGCAGTTAAACTATTTTACATTGAAGCAACAATGTGTAAATATCTTCAATTGTACTCTCATATCCAAACTTCTGCTCTTTTACATCTTAGCAACAATGTGTAAATCTCTGTAGTCCTGTCATATGTAAACTTCTGCTATTTCACATCTAAGCAACAATGTTTAAATATCTGCAGTTGTACTCTTGTATCCAAACTTAACCAAGTGCTCCTATTTTGTGTGGACCAATCCAGTGCAGTTCCCAGGAATAAACTTCACTGCCCATCGTATGTGCAATGCTTCAAAGATTTGGGAAGAGACTTAGAAGGTCCTACAGGAATTGAGAATCTAATATTTGATGAGCAGTCTCTGGAGATAGATCTCAAAAAGGCTATCAAGGCAGAGAACTATCCACAAGCTGCAAAACTCCGTGATCAGCTCCGTATCTTGCAGGAAGATAACAGAGCAGGAATTCTTTCAGCTAATGCAAGGTTTTATAAAGCATTTGAAAAAGGTGATTTGAGTACCATGCGGAGGATTTGGTCCAAGGGGGAGAATGTTCACTGTATCCATCCTGGAGCTGGTTGTATTTCTGGCTACGATCTAGTAATGCAAAGCTGGGAATTGACTCTAGGTCCTGAACTAGATCTTCCTCTTCAAATTGATATACAAAATGTGGAACTGCACATTAGAGGAAACCTTGGTTTTCTTACCTGCATGGAGCTTGTTCGAACTAGTGGTGATAACTGGGGCAAACAAGTGGCTACAAATATTTTTGAAAAGATGGATAGAAACTGGTACATTTGTCTTCATCATGCATCACATATCGCCCCATAAAATTGCAATAAGCTTTTTTACACTCAAGATAAAGTTTATCAATTTCCAAATGTTGTTAAAAAGATGCATGGAAATTTGTGCACCTTCTTTTGTCATGCTTCATAGATTGGCTGCTAAAATATTCTACATTACATATTGTTATGGTTTGATGTCAAGTGTCTATTATTGGCCGTTCCTCCAATTCATATATATGCCATTGTTCTCTAGTATTTGCATTGTGATTGGTCATTTCACGGGTAAATAGCACCACATTTAGTTTTTGAAACTAACCACAGTAGCATTGCCAATAGAACCACTTATGTACAAATGTACAGAAACATCCATGTGCATATAATCTGTCTTTTTTCATTTTATATTTAGTTTAGAAACTGTTACTTCCACAATTATGGCTATCAAGTGGAAAGATCATTGTCATTCCTTGTATCCATGGACTTGCTTGAAAGGGTATGTATTAGAGTGATCTATTCGTTCAACAGAAATAACAGAGAGAACATTAACAATTACATGAGACAGGGTCTGCAACTGAATGTAATAATTCTATATCATGTTAGAGCTTCTTGAAAATGAAATTGAGAGATCCATTAACCATTAAAAAGATGCACAAATGACAACATTGAATCAATATTCTGAAATTGGGTTTTATGTCAATAGGTTATCAACCTTCCACCAAATTCTGGTAGATGAGACCAAGGTTCAACACGTGAATGCACAGCATTTAGGAAACATATTAGCTTTAAAACAACGAATTTATTTTATTTGAATGACATAAGCATTCCATATGGTTAGTTCCAGAGGCATTTGATAGATCAATGCCCTACGGGGTAGCCGTGCAGGTAGATCCAAAAGCAATTTAATGGATGTATTATAGTGTTTTTTGTAGATGTCAGTGTATGCGTAAGGCATTTGCTTTGAGCTGTAGGTATATGGATAATTCTCTATCTGAATTAATAAACATTGTTCTGATTGTTGCATGTGTATGGTACTGCAATATCTAAGTTTTCTTGTAATGATATCTGTCTTTTTCAATGAGTAAATGTCAGCATTCTATAATTGGGAAATCAAAGTACACATATTCACAAAAGAAGATGGGCAGATACAAGTCACACCTTGAAAATCAAATGTAGCTAAGCCCAGAACAAAACATAAAAACAATAAACACAGATGCTAAGCAGCGAGAGCAGTCTGGCAATGATATCTGTTTGATTGAAATGCATATGAAAATATTAATTAAAATATAAAGCATTACATTGTAGGTGAAATTGGTTTATGCCAAGGATATCCCAGGAATTCAAAGAAGCAACAGCTAGAGGTTTGACAATAGACTATATTGACACGATTACTACTTGCATCCTCTATGCAAATTAGTTAAAGCATGGAATAGACCATTAAAACAGCCTCGACTATTCCTTGATTTGGTTCAGTTGTACTGGTATTAGCTTGATGGGCGAGGAGTGCCTGACTTATGTATACAAAACAGTCTTACTCATTTCTCTACAGATGGGTATGGTGGTTTTAAATTTTAATAAATCTATCTGAATCACTTTTTTAAAACCAATCAGCAGCTTTCACCTCGTATTGCCTTAAAATAACCCATTTTAAAAATCAGTAAACGTGTCCAATGGCACCACTCCCTTTCATATATTCTGGAAAAGAGTACAAAAACTTCTGTCCCCAATGATTTGAAAAATGACAGACAGCATGAAAAATCACTACCTTAAACAATAATTTCTATATTTCTACATTTATCTGCTATGCCAGTAATATTAGTGCTTGAGCTTATTTTTATTATGTCGTCCTTCTATTGTTTTCTCTCCTCGCCTCGCTTGAACAACCTTCTGTCTTTTATTATAATTCCCCTTCCATGACCGACCTTGACGCTTCAAAGCTTCATTAAACTATCTCAAAGCACCGTCAATCAAGCTGCATTTGGGTACATCGAATGCCCTGTTTGTTTTCCTTGAGATAACAAGAACATTAAGTGAAAAATGTCCCGTAATGTTATATTTCTCGCCTCAATGTCTTAGAAATTTCTTGGACGAATGCTTTGACCAATGCCATACCACCCCATCTTCTCTTAATACATCCATTAAATTTGATAGGAAGGTGGATGCTGCGTTGCTATTGGATGTGTGGAAGGGAAGTCCATTGACACTTCATTCTCCACTACTTTGGAGATAACACTCAGTCAATGGTGATCCAATAACAAACACCTGACTTTTCTTGATTCTATTTCTAAATTTATGTATCTCCCATTTTCAAAATTAAGTACCTAAAGTTATTGTCATTTTGCATTTTAAAGGTAACAGAATGAGTTCAAATTTTCTTTCAGGGTAGGTTCTTATGAGGGTGCTTAGCTTATTTTGGTTATTACTTAAAAATTTTAGCAGTAATTTGTGGAGCTGGTGGCCTAATGATCATTAAATATTGCTGCTTATTATTTTAGCTGCTATCTTAAATAACATGTTTTAATGAAATAATTAATAATAAAATTTAAAGATAAATTTTTGAGCAAAAATAGGAGGAAATAAAAGAGAAGTAAAATAAATTTATACTTCCTTTTATTTTACTTCTTCCTTCTCTTTTATTTCTGCCTATTTTACTCAAAATTTTATCAATATTTATTATTAACTATTTCATTTAAGCATGCTATTTAGGATGACAACTAAAAAAATAAGCAGCAAAGTTTAATGATCATGGGGCCACCAACTCCACAAATTGCTGCTAAAAAAATTGAGCAGCAACTATTAGCCAAAATAAGCTAAGCAGCCCCATGGGGACCTGCCCTTGTATTCAATTATTAAACAACTGCTCTACAAAAATGGGAAAAAATTCCAAATTTTTCTTTGCCCATAAATAAAAAATTACATGGAGACACTTGCATAGCTTATTTTAAAGCAGAAAATAGACTTGAGCAGTGGCATGGGGACATGAGGTTAGAAGTGGTGGCTTTATGTTCATCCTCTGTATCAACTTCCTAGGCAAACAATGAAAAGATTTAACATTACATTTTATTCTATGTTTCAAATCTCTTACAATTTTTTTATTGTGATGACAAATTTCAATAGATTTGATTCAACTATTTATGTGGGATAACAATTCAAATGATTTTATGATCATGCTTGTATATACACTCCTTTGGACAAATCTTTGCTATCATTATCAAGTTGTATTAAGACGGTGAAATAGAAATTGTACTACATTTTGTTGCATGGGTCAAAACTCTTGGAATTTATCCTTATTATTATGACGAAAAATTTCAATGGATTTAGTTCAACTATTTATGTGGGATGACAATTCAATTTAGCACAAGCATGAATAATTTTGTAAATAAGCATATCATTTTACTTTGCTAGCTTTTAATTGAGTTGTATTCATTAAAAATTTCTTGGTGAACTGATTAGCTGCTTATTTTTGTTCTATGCCATAATTCACCGAAACATGGGTAAAATAGTTGTTTCTTAAGACTTATTATTAAGAATAATATTTCACATTTTATAGATATGAGTTAGAGTCTTTTTTTGGAATCTTAGTAAAAACCTATACAATTTTATAGTATTTTTAAATAAGAGACAAATTGAGAAAAAACTAGCTTTCTTTACCCAAAAAAAAAACTTCTATAAGAATCAAGCAAAAAATAAAGCATTCAAAATTAAATAAAGTACCAAATTCAAAAATACTTTTATTCTTAAATCTCATAAAGCAATCTTGAAAAAGAACCATATTTAAAGCATTCAATAAAGCATTCAAAATTAATTTTTTACAATTTGATTTCTGGATTTGATTGTGTGTAGTTTTTAGCATCAACGTTTCGGATCACACTCCGTGATCCATCATCAGCTTTTCGGATCACACTCCGTGATCCATCATCAGGATGGATCACGGAGTGTGATCCGAAACGTTGATGCTAAAAACTACACACAATCAAATCCAGAAATCAAATTGTAAATTCTTATGGATTGTGGAAATCTGATTGATTTAATTCAAAATTAAATGAACTTATATAACTTCTATAATATGTTATATCAAATCATTCAATAAAACATTCAAAATTAAATGAAATACCAAATTCAAAAATACTTTTATTCTTAAATTTCATAAAGCAATCTTGAAAAAGAACCATATTTTATTATTCTCATGGAGATTCTACCGTATAGATCTAAATTTGTAAAACTTATTTTCATACTTCTTAAAAACAATCGACATCATCCAAAAAAGTATGTTTGAGTTTTTTTAAAAGCTTGATGCGGCAAACAAGAGTTGACATCATCCAAATTTTTTTTTTTTTGAATATTTGGTTTTCATTTTCAATTTGCAACTATTGCAAATTGTGGCCAGTTAAGAGTAGATTGACATTGTTGTTATTTTCAGTAACAAAATGTCTCATTTTTAATATTGAGTTTCATTGTTTGAAGATACTAATATTGTTTTGGTATTTCTATCGCTGGTCAGGTGAGAAGAAAATATCTGACCCATTTGCCGTTTATAAATAATATTGTGTAAAAGAGGCCACCTAACAGTAAAAGGAACAAAAGAAGACGAGAAAAATAGTTTTGAATGGAGTCGTAAGTGATGTGTAATTCTAATAAAGTTGCACAAAGAAATAACAGCTCGTTGCCAGGAAACATAGTAGAGACATGAGGAATTGGAAATAAGGAGACGATGAGTGAATATGTGAATTAAAAATTTGTCTTCTTGTGAATCGATTTTGTAAAACTTGAAGTTCCAAAGTTAATGAGTAATAGACTATGTGCTATTTCATGATTTTGTTTCAAGTGTGAGTTAGTGATCGCAAGGTTGGGCTTATCCTCAATCTCATCTACCTCAAAGCTTCATTCTCAATATTTACAACTGTTATTTTTTTCAACCTATCTAAATGTTATCAAACAAATTAAAGTTTGATGATTATTATGATATTTTAAAAAAAAATTACAAGGGATGCCAATTTTTCCAAGATCTAGTTTTTTAAGAATAGTAACCTGAATTTTTTTTCATAATTAAAACTTTTTGTGGTTCATTATCATTGAAAGCTCCAACAATCCTCTTTATAGTCAAAAACACTTTAAATTTTTAAGTTTTTGGAAATTATCGACCAATGAGTGGATATATATTTAATTATGAAATAAAAGCACACATTAACAAAAAAAAACTTGATCAACGAGTGGATCTTATATATATATATATATATATATATATGATGATGATGATGATGATGATGATGATGATGATGAATAAGTGGCAACATTCAATTAATTAGGAAATAAAAGTACACATTCACAAAAAAAGATGGGTAGATACAAGAACACACCTTGAGAACCTTGACCTAGAATACACATCTAACCCAAAACCACTAAACAACAAGAGCAATGACACTTGGAGGAGGCAAAGGGTCCTCATTACTAGGCTTACCCTATACATCAATAAGGTCCAAAGTGATATCAAGGATATTCAAACCTTCATTTTGTTTGTCTTTATCTTGAGCATGAGTGCGAGTTGGAGAAATTGCCAAATAAAGCCAAGGAAATCACTTTGAAGAATTAGTAGTAGGCCAACCAGGAGGAACACAAATCAACATCCTTACATGCCCATAAGGCCATTCATTAGTGGCACCCTAAGATGGAGGAGAGGTGGAGCAGTATTGGTTAAGTAACAACGTTATTTGTGATCCCCAACACAATAGAGAGGAGCCTAGGATAGAGGAGATTGAGTGTGAAGAGAAAAGTGACTTCTCCCTATGCAAAAACCACGAATAGGAAAATGATCGCGAGAAGAAGCCAAAACTGAAGGAACTTTGGGAATGGTACAAGTTGCATTTGTCCAAATGTTCTATTGGATGATATCAGATTTGGATACTATTTATGTTGTTGATATTCATGCTTTGTCACTGATGTCAACATATGTTTCTGTGGAGTGAACATACTGGTTATTTGACTGGAAGAAGTGTACGAACACTGTATGGATGATTCAGAATGATCGAAGACAGGGATATGGAGACAGATGTGTGATGACCTTATTTCTAAGGTCGCTTGACTTGAGGTTACATATTGGTGATGTTACAGATGATTTAGTGAAGACTGGTTTCTGGACTGTGACAATAATGCTTGACAGAGCAGGTCTCTGTATTCTGTGTATATCTTACGAATGAAGATGTTTCAGAGTATGCGAGCTTATGGGATGACAGAGGACACATTGAGGAATGTTTGTTGTTGATCGATAGTTGTGAGAGTATTGGTGACATTAGCTATGGCATGTACTCTGGAGGAAACCTATTTGGTGACCGACTTCATACATGTAGCGTGTATTATGAATTGTGAGTGTGGATTGCAGATCTTAGACTATAACTGATGTATTGAAATTGATGTTTACCATGTGTATCTTAGCAAGGGGTTAAACAATTATTTGTATATTGGGGTTAAACAATTATTTGTATCTTAGATTATAACTGATCTATTGTAATTGATGTTTACTTGTTATAGGTATCGTGTGTATCTTAGCAAGGGGTTAAACAATTATTTGTATATTGGGGAAAGCCTAATTGGCCAACCTAATTAATTATTTGTGTATTGGGAAAGCTTAATTGGCTGACCTAATGAATTATTGTAATAGGGTATAGATGAGGGATCTTTTATTTTGGAAAGATGTGGAAGGGATTGAAAAGGCAGAGAAGTGTGAAAGTTGTGGGGCTTGTTGGCTGCTGGATGTAGAGCAGAGTTTGTGATAAGAATACTTCATTGGAACTGACCAAGAAAAGACAGTTGCTATCATACATTTCACTCGATTGTATATTCCTTACATACACTTGTTCAGATTGTGAATCCTTGAGGGTGGCATTAACCTTCTTTGGCTAGTGTGCCTAGGCAGTGAGCCTACTGTTACTCTTGACTCCTAACAGGGTCTGTCCTTTAACAGGGACTGTGTACTGTAATGTTGTAATAAGCTCCTAACAAGGCTAAATCTTTTAACAGCCCGATACTATTCTCTCAATACATCATTTGTGAGTGCTAATTCCCACCGGGGTTTTACCTTTAATGGGGTTTCCTCGACAACAAGTATTGTGTTATTGTGTTGGCATTTAATGTGTTATCATTTGCATTGAAGTTTTGGTTTATAAAGATTAAAGTTTAATATTTTGTATCACAACTGATTCACCCCCCTCTCAGTTGTACTTGTGGACTGTTATTCCTAACAATTGGTATCAAAGCTACTGGTCCTTAGAGAGAAAGCATAATAGCTTGAGGTGATCTTGAAGATGACTTACTACAGGAAGGATAGTCCTAAATTTGATCCTGAAAACTTTGACAGTTGGAAGAACACGATGAGACCACATTTTTCTATGTTTGGGAATTGACTACTGGATGATCACGAAAAAGAAGGAAAAGATAGCGACTGAGGATGAATTGGAGAAGACTACTGAAGATTATAAGAAACTATTTTCAAGTAATATGGTCGCAAGGGAATCATTGATCAACGCACTTTCTGAAGGTAAATTCATTGAAGTAAAAGACTTGGATTCTGCACATGAGATTTGGACAAGATTGGAAGCACTGGAGATAAGTTTACTAAACAGGCAAAGTTACAAAACTGGAAGACAAAGATGAAATCAATGAAGATGAGAGACGATGAAAACATTAGGGCATATGCACAGAGAATTACTGAGGTGGTTACTGGCATTAGGAACTCTGGAGGTACTTATAGTGAGGAAGAAGTGATTGCGAAGATACTTAGATCTTTGACACCTATATACAAAACTAAAGTGCAAGCTATAGAGGAGATTATACTTTTGACACTGAACTTCACTAGAGAGATGTTGATTGGTAAGCTAATTACTTTTGAGGCCGCAGAACAAGGAGATTCTTTACCAAAAGTAGAGTCAACATTCAAGGCGACTGTCCATAGAAACAAAAAGACTTTATTTGGAATTGCGAACACCAGCAATGGTGACTTGAGAGAAGAACTTGGAGACTATGTTGATGAATGGGAACAGATACAAGAGGAAGAAAGAAAGTTAGATGAAGTGGTAGCCCTGATCGCTAGAAGAGAAAAGAGAGGTAAGGGTAAATTTGAAGGCAAATTACCTTTGAAATGTTTTCATGTAACAAGATTGGTCATTTTGTATCTCGATTTCCTACAAGGGTTTCAAAGCATAAACCTAAGTTTTACAAATCTAAGTATTCAAAAGACAAGGAATGTTACTATGCCAGTGAAGGTGTATCTGATGATGGTGATGGTGACTATGATGAAATTGGATTTATTGCTATCAAGGATGATGAACCTATACATGAAGAAAAAGCCTTAGTATCTCGTGTGGAAAAGAAATCTGAATGGGTTATAGATACTGGTTGTTCACATCATATGACTGGAGAAAAAAATAAGTTTGTGAGTCTGAAAAGATATGATGGTGGTGTTGTTAGATTTGGTGACAATACTCCTAAGCTTATCACTGGAGTTGGATCTATTTCTCTGGATGGAAAGACTAATACTGACAAGGTATTACTTGTTGATGGACTTAAACATAATTTGTTGAGTGTTGAACAGTTAGTGGACAAAGGCTATCAATTGAAATTCATTGATGGGAAATTCTCTATCATAAGTAAATCAGGAGATTTGATCGCATCTGGTACTAAATTTAAAGGTAATGTATTTGAATTGAATACATCCGAAGCTTCTTGTTTTATTGCGAAGGTTGATGACAGTTGGCTATGGCATACAAGATTTTGTCATGTTAACTTTGATAACATTGTGAAGGCAAGTATGACTAGTGTTGTAAGAGATCTACCTAAGATTATGAAACCGTCTAACACTATGTGTAGAGAGTGTGTTATGGGGAAGCAGACTAGAAGCAGTTTCAAAAGCAAATCTTATTCAGCAAAAGGGAAGTTGGATATGGTGCATACAAATCTATGTGGTCCTACAAGAACAAGATCTTATTATGGAGAAAGGTGCTTTATACTTTTTGTTGATGACTTTCTAGAATGATGCGGGTTACATATTTGAGAGAGAAATCTAAAGCATTTGACAAATTCAAGTTATTCAAAGCAAAAGTTGAGAATGAATTTGGTTTGAAGATAAAATGTTTGAGATTAGACAGAGGTGGTGAGTTTACATCAGGTTATTTAATACCTACTGTGAAGAGCATGGAATATACAGACAGACATCTGCACCTAGGACACCACAACAGAATGGGATAGTAGAGAGAAGAAACAAAACAATATTAGATGTTGCAAGAACTATGCTGCTGGAAGGAAATGTATCACATGTTCATTGGAGGGAAGTTGTTGGTACTGACGTGTACACCTTGAACAAAATTCAGATCAGAGAAGGTACAAGTAAGACTCCTTATGAATTATGGTTTGATCATACACCTACTATAAAATATTTCAGAATATTTGGAAGTAAATGCTATATCAAAAGAGATGATGAGATAGGGAAGTTTGATGATAGAAGTGATGAAGGTATTTTTCTTGGTTATTCTACTAAGAGAAAAGCATATAAATGTTTCAATCTGAGATTGAGAAAGTTGATTGAAAGCGTCAATGTGAGGATGGATGAAAAGTTTCAGATTCAGGAAAGAATATATGTCTATGGTCAGATCGTAGAGATAAAAGAGGTCACTACTGAACCTGAAGAACCTTTGATGGTTGATAATGAGATTGAAGATGTATTGATTGAGCTTACTGAGACTCCTAAGACTCCGAGGTATGTTAAGAAGAACCATCCTGAAGATCAAATTATTGATGATGCAAGTAAAGGTATGATGACTAGATATAGAACTAGAGATGAAATTTGTTTGATTTCTCAAGTTGAACCGAAAACTACTGATGAAGCATGTAGAGATGAATCTTGGACTAAAGCTATGGAAGAAGAACTTGAACAGATAAAGAAAAACAATACTTGGGAATTGGTTCCAAGACCTAAGAACAAAAATGTGATAGGAACTAAATGGGTTTTCAGAAACAAGATGCATGAGGAAGGAACGGTGCTAAGAAATAAGGCTAGACTGGTTTGTAAAGGTTACTCGCAACAAGAAGGCATAGACTTTGAAGAAACATTTTCTCATGTTGCTAGGCTAGAAGCTGCGAGATTATTTCTTGCTTATGTTACACATAAAGACTTTAAAGTATATCAGATGGATGTGAAATCAACATTCTTGAATGGAGATTTGGAAGAAGTACACATAGAGATACTTGATGGATTTCCTTTGAAATAAGATGAAGACATGGTTTGTAAGTTGAAGAAAGCATTGTATGGACTAAAACAAGCATCGAGAGCATGGTATGCAAGACTGGACAAGTACTTACTTCTTCTTGGTTTCAGAAAAGGTAATGCATACAATAATTTATATTTAAGAACTGATGAAGATGGAATCTTAATCATAGAATTTTTTGTTGATGATATCATTTTTGGAGGCAATGATAAGATGAGTAAGAATTTCTCTAAAGAAATGGAAAATGAATTTGAAATGTCAATGATTGGTGAAATGAAATTTTTTCTTGGTTTGTAAATTAATCAGAGTAAGAATGGTATTTTTATATCTCAGACCAAGTATCTTAAGGAAATGTTGAAAAAGTTTGGAATGGAAGATTGTAAACCTGTTGGGACACCCATGGTGACTGCATACAAGCTTACTAGTAATGATGAGACTCAAAGTGTTTTTCAAACGAAGTACAGATCGAGGATTGGTAGTGTACAATATCTAACTCACACTAGACCAGATATTTCCAATGCTGTTGGAATTATGGAAAGATATCAAGCAGATCCTAAAGAAACACACCTTGCTACTGTGAAAAGAATTTTCATATACTTGAAAGGAACAATAGAGTGTGGATTGTGGTATGAAAAATCATATGACTTTATTTTGCAGGCTTATACTGATGTTGATTGGGCAGGTAATGTGGGTGATAGAAAGAGTACAAGTGGTGGAGCTTTTTTCCTTGGGAAAAGGCTGGTTTCTTGGTTAAGTAAGAAGCATGACTCTATTGCTCAGTCTACTACTGAATCAAAGTATATTGTTGCTGTAATAAATTATACACAAGTTATTTGGATGAAACAAATGTTGAAGGACATTGAAATAATTTTTGAAGAGCCAGTGGTTATCCATTGTGATAACACTAGCACTGTGAATATGTTGAAGAATCCTGTAATGCATTCAAAGACTAAACATATTTCTATTAAGTGTCATTTCTTGAGGGCAAAGGTAGCAGGGAAAGAGATTAGACTGGAGTATATTAGCACAAAGGAACAAATAGAAGATATATTTACAAAACGTTTTCCAAAAGATGCTTTTGAATATCTCAGAAGTGTGCTTGGGGTGAGAGCCCCTCTCAGTGATAATTAATTGATGTAGGCATGCATCAGTCCAGTGGCTTTTAGATCTATATCATTTTCTGGACTTGATGTATGGATCTACTCCTCAGGGGGAGTGATCGCAGGAACACTATGGAGCACATTTGGGTGATTTTTCACCTGGCTGTTAGACATGAAGATTTGAAAAATCTACACCTTACAGAAGATTACAGTTGAGTTATGAAACCCTTTTCCATTGCTTCCAAAGGGGGAAAGATTCTATGTGAAAATCCCTACTGTTTTGGGGAGATTTGTGTTGAGGATATTGAGAAGATTGTATTGAGAGAGTACTTTTTGGGTTGATGGATTTTCCCATATGTTTCCATCAATGCCAAAGGGGGAGATTGTTGGATGATATCAGATTTGGATACTATTTATGTTTTTGATATTCATGTTTTGTCACTGATGTCAACATATGTTTCTCTAGAGAGAACATACTGGTTATTTAATTGGAAGAAGTGTACGGACACTGTACGGATGATTTAGAATGATCACAGACAGGGATATGGAGACAGGTGTGTGATGACCTTATTTCTAAGGTCTCTTGACTTGAGGTTACATATTGGTGATGATACAGATGATTTAGTGAAGACTAGTTTCTGGTCTGTGACAGTAATGCTTGACAGAGCAGGTCTCTGTATTCTACGTATATATTACGGATGAAGATGTTTCAGAGTATGCGAGCTTATGGGATGACAGTGGACACATTCAGGAATATTTTTTGTTGATCGATAGTTGTGAGAGTATTGGTGACGTCAGTTGTGGCGTGTATTCCGGAGGAGACCTATTTGGTGGCCAACTTTAGACATGTATCCTATATTATGAATTGTGAGCATGGATTGCAGATCTTAGACTATAACTGATGTATTGAAATTGATGTTTACCGTGTGTATCTTAGCAAGGGGTTAAACAATTATTTTTATATTAGGGAAAGCGTAATTGGCCGACCTAATTAATTATTTGTGTATTGGGAAAGCTTAATTGGTTGACCTAATGAATTATTGTAATATGGTATATATGAGAGATCTTTTCTTTTGGAAAGATGTGGAAGAGATTGAAAAGGCAGAGAAGTGTGAAAGCTGCGAGGCTTGTTGGTTGTTGGATGTAGAGCAGAGTTTTTGATAAGAATACTTCATTGGAACTGACCAAGCAAAGACAATTGCTATCAGACAGTTCACTGGATTGTATATTCCTTATATACACTTGTTTGGATTGTGAATCCTCGAGGGTGGCATTAACCCTCTTTGGGAAGTGTGCCTGGGTAGTGATCCTACTGTTACTCTTGACCCCTAACAAGTTTTGTCCTTTAATAGGGACTGTGTACTGTAATGTTGCAATAATCTGCTAACAGGGCTAAATATTTTAACAAGGATACTATACTCTCAGTACATCATTTGTGGGTGCTAATTCCCACCAGGGTTTTACCTTTAGCAGGGTTTCCTCGACAACAAGTATTGTGTTTTTGTGTTGGCATTTACTGTGTTATCATTTGTATTGAAGATTTGGTTTATAAAGATTAAAGTTTACTATTTTGTATCACAATTGGTTTACCCCCCCTCTCAGTTGTTCTTGTGGACTGTTATTCCTAACATGTTCAAGGAACTCTTGAAGGTGAGTGACTTCTAGGAAAAACTTATGGGTTTGAACCTAGATCTATAACAAAATAGTAGAACAAATGATCTAGCTTTAGAAAAGTAAAATATTCTGACGTGTACCATGTGAGAGGGGGTTAGGTGTCAAGGGGGTGGGAAATGGTAAGAGGGAAAATCTCCATAGCCAACTATTGAAAGGATGTATATTAATAAAATTTATCTTATAACTATCATGATAAATAATAATTTTAAGAATAATGCAATATCAAATCAGAAATACCCATGAAAAAAAGGAGAAAAACAAAATATAAGAGAGATTAAGGAGAAAATTAACATAGAAAGAAAAGAAAGAATGATCCAACCCTAACAGAGAAGCAAGGAGACAGAGCCCAATGATGAAAAGAGAGGAGAGATATAGAAGAAGAATGAAGATGACTACAAAATCAAGGTTAGACAGTTCCATTGAGGTTTCTCTCGAGCACGTCGATGTGAATGATATAAAAAAGATAGGAAAAATGAAGCGGGAAAAAGAAGGAAATGACACCAGAGAAGATAATTCTATTAATAAAAGGAACTAAGAGGCTCTGAATTAGTTTCAAGAAAATAATGCATAATCAAGAACGTAAAAGCTTGATGACAAAGGGAAGTTGCAGCATAGAGGCTCCTACTTTGCCAAATCCTCCTACAAAACCTAAACCAAAATTGAATTTAGTTGACATATCAATTAAGATAGATGATAGGTTTAAAGAGTTCCTAAATACTGCAACTAAATTCCTATCCTTAAATGATGATTATTTAGAGAAAATGGCTAATAATATTATAAGAGGATTAAGGGAACTAAAACAAAAGAAGAAATAAGTTGATTGGAACTGTTGGATCATTGCTCCCAAGTTAGGATCACAAATGTAAGAACTTCCACATAGAAAAATATAAATCACAGAGAATGAAATATGTTGAAATGAATAAAATGTATAATGATCCCTGCTTATAAAGGTAAAAGAGAGGATGCGGGCCCCAATGAGGTGCAAGGGTAGGTAGGGAGTAGGTAACATCTAACTACCTGACAACTATATGGCACAAATATTAATGAAACCTAGGAAATAATGATACCCAAGTTAACAAAAACATAGAGTAAATATTACTTTACTCCAATAGGAACTTGGGTGAAGAGGTGTGGCCATTAATTAATCATATTCCGTCAACAAAAAAAAAGAGATGTTATGAAGAGTCACAACCCCCAGACTAGGACTCGTCCACCTTAAGGTCTAAAAGTAGGATAATTCTTATAAAAGTAGTGTCAAAACAAAGAGAATAAGAGGAAGAAAAGAAACAAGAGAAAAAGCAATCAAGAGAAGAACCAAATATCCCTTGGAATGAGATACTAGGTGAATAATACTTTGATATCAAACTTAAGAGAAATATTCATAGAAAAAGAAAGCCCCAAAATATCACAAGAAAGGAGACAAAATACAGAACACTATATTTGGCAAAGCAACCAACATACAAACCTAAGACAACACAAAATATAGGTCAAAGTCCTAAGATCCTGGACACAACGACCAAGATCCATGTCTTCATAAATGATACCACCGAAGCTATCAATTGTGTATTTCTTTTGGAGTATATATGTGATAAATTGAGAAAGAATGCATATAAGGGCATGCTATAGGACTTCATAGGGTCACTAAGAAATGAAGAATTGGCGTGGTACATAGAGAACCATCCTTAGCAGTTTCCCACTTGGAGTTTACTAGAAGGAGAAATTTTGGAAAAATTTAGTACCCAAGAGATCCCAAATGAAAGTGTCATCAAGATGGGAAACTTAACATAAGGAAACAATGAAACTATTAGGATTTATGATAGGAAATTCAAAAAAGTGTGGAGGAAGCTGGAGGTTTTTTTGATTGAAAAAAAGGTAGAATAATTTATCTTTGAATTGAACAAAGAAATAAGAGCAAGATTAGATGGAAGATTATTTGACAATTATGGTGATTTGATTACCATGGCATACAAATTTAAGCTTAGCCATGGAGCTGAACGTAAAATATAAAAATGTCAAAATCCTTGAAGATTTACAATTGAAAGCACAAAAACTAGTAGTGCAATACGAAATTAGAGCTAGTGAGCCTAAGAAAACTTATAAATAATTTGGTGTACATATTGTAATAGGGAATGCATTTTGGAATGAATTCCTTGAGGAAAGAGCCAAGAATACAATGGTTACAGTAAAATTTGTAAGACCCAATTCTATGTATTGTTCTATTTGTCAGGAATGAGATATACACCTAACTAAAGATTGTCTGAAGAATAAACCATCGACCCAAAATGGAGGAAACCTAGTAAATCAATGTTGTCATGCTCATTACTACAATACTAGTGAGAGCAATGATTTTGGATACTAGATACCACCGTGGCAGGATAACTAGAATGACTGTGCTATGCAGAGTAATCGACAAGGCTATGTGGATGATAATAAACAATCAAGCTATAGAGGAGGCAAAGGAAGAGGTTGGAATAATAGAAGAAGAGACAAGGAAAAATATTTTAACTATGAAAAAATCGGACACGTCATTTGAGTGTTGGGGAGAGAAGAAACAAAAATTTCCATTTTGTGGACAAGATACTCACAATATGTTTTCATGTGAAGCAACTAGGACATTTTATCAAAATTGAGATACTAGACAACCCTCCCAAAACAATGAATTACAAAGGGGAGAAAGAGTGGTATGGTGGATACCACAATAGGGAATTAGATCTTGTCATAGAATGAATGTTTGGTCCTAAGAAACCTCCACATAAGAACACTCCAAAGAAGAACTAGTCATGGAGAATAGGAAGAAGAAAATAGCAAGAAAGAAGAAAGAGAATATTCTAACTAGACAAGGTACTGACATTGGGAGGCATGAGTAGAAACAAATGGTGGAAGAAGGATACGAAGAATATAGTCTGGAAGAAATAGAAAATGAGGAATCAAAATATTTTCAACCAAATAAAAAGCAACATCAATGAGTGGTAGAGAAGGCCAAAAAACAATAAACAAAAAGATTCAAAGGAAGTAGGTTTCTTTATAGAGGAAGAAGTTAAGATCTTAAAAGATCTCAAATCCTTAACTAGATAGGAAAACCTAGCGTAAAAATTATAAACTACGAGGTAAATACTAGAATAAGAAGAATCAAGTGAGCCGGTTATTTGAGGAGTTAAATTGGAAGAAAGGCCGGTTGTTGATTAATTACCCTTTAAATGATCACAAAGTTAAGTATGTTATCGTGGATCTTCATTTAGACTTGAACATCATTCAATCCACCACATTGGAGAAATTGGGGAAACCAAAGCTTGTATAGGCACCAATGAACATAAGCCTAGTTGATGGTTCTAGAATGGAGACATTGGGAACATGGAAGAATGTTGAAGCGAACATTATAGGGATTAAACAATGAATGAAGTTTAAAGTGGTGGAAATAAAGTAGCATTTCAATATGTTTAGAAACCTATTAGGACTAAGGTGGTTTGTGAATTTTAATGGTATCATAAATTGCAGAATAAAATTAATTTTCCTTGTCAATAATAACCAAGTGGTGCATATCCCATGACTATAGAGGATGAATAATATGTTGATCCTTTTCAAAATAATTGTATACCATCCTTATGTACAATATCTCAGACCTCCCACGCTACACTGGTTCAACAATATATACTCTTTAAATTGTGTTAAGTATTCACGATCTAAAGTCATATGATCAAATGCCCAGAGCATATATAACTAATTTTGGAGATACTAAACTTTAAACGATGTATCTCATTGCAATGTAGGGAAATAGAGTTCGTTATCTTGTATGGGAAAACAAGGAAACTAGGTCTACTTCCACTTTAGTTAAATTGAGAGGGGAGTGAACCAATCAACTCAAGATATTGGGCACAAAAAAGGATTCAAAAATCCCTTGTGATGAGTTGAAAATGACTATGCAATTATGAAAGGGAAATGTAAAAGCTAGGGTAAAATATGGTAAAGTGATAGTTTTCAGCTTATATAAAATTATAGAAATCCGACATGCAAAATTTAGTACTAGATCTGAAGAGTATGGGAAGAGGAACCTACTACCAAAATTTAGGGAAAAATATAAAGGACAACAGTGAGCAGGGAAACCTTATCTTGAGATTTTTGGATCTGTGAAAAGGGATTCTATAGGTCTTTTGATGTTCAATTTGAATTTAGATCCATAGCTTTGTAACCGACCACCTGTACACATAAAGAGAAAAAATAGTTGGGTTAATGGGTTTTTGCCTAGATCAAACACTAATTTAGGAATTAACCTTGAAATTAAAATAATTGAAGTGGAAATGAAATCATGTTGTTAAGTACCAGAGGCTAGATCTGAAAATTGAAGTATCTTCTACCTTGTTGATGCAATACTCTTTGAATGTGATCACAATTGTTGATGCAAAAACATGAATCCACAAGACCTAAAAGGAAATGAAACGTGAACACATGCTTGCATGAAAGTTGTTGAAGATTGAAACAATGCTAGATCTGATGAAGATGATGGAATAAAATGCCTTAAATAATTGATGCTTGAGTTCTCTTTAGATGCAATGTGTGTTTTCAATTATGGATGATGTATACTTAAATGAGGGGGTAAGATTGCAACAATGCTAGATCTGATGAAGATGATGGAATAAAATGCCTTAAATAATTGACGCTTGAGTGCTCCTTAGATGCAATGTGTGTTTTCAATTATGGATGATGTATGTTTAAATGAGGGGGTAAGATTGCTTTTACCCCTCTCCCTATCATTTCAAGTAAATATAATTTAAAATTTGGCAAATAAGAAGTTTCCTCAGTCCTTCAAACTAGCCATTGGAGGGTTTGAATTTGGGACTCGATTATTAGGACAAGGTCACTCGAGGAGACCCTATGACTTGAGGTGTATGCAATGGTGATGATTGAATTTCATCCAGTGTAAGATGGATTGAACAATATTGGGCATGAGAGGTCATACATGCTAAAGTGGGGCCTAGGTGATCAAGAAATTACATAGTAATTTAATTTATGATGCTACACTCACATATCAAATTGCCAATATTTTCCAGAGTTGGAGATGTAATTGAATATATTTTAGAGATGGAGAAAATATTTAAAGAATACAAATTAAGAATTAACGGTCTAACAAGATACATTAGTTTGTGATGTAACTTGTCGGTAGAACACACATAGGAATATTGTTTTGAATTGGACTAGCTGGAAATCTTGGTATCTACATAAGGGAGGAGAATACCCCACCATCATAAAATATCAAGGAAAAATAACCCTAGAATACCATGTCTATACTTGTGTAGTTGCATGGATAAGAAACATGGAATATAACAATTACCTCTACATACAACTATTTTATTAGACATTGAAACTGATGGAGAAAACATGGTATATAAATAATGAGATTAGAGCATATCATAGGAAATTAGAAGAGCTCTAGGAAGATTTCATTCACACTTTTTCCTTCTGGGGTGAGAACAAACAGATCTAGAATACATTGAGCGAAATTAAGGAGATTATATTCAAACCACTACCAAAAAATGTATACTTAGAAGTCACCAAGGAGTCAATAAGTATGTAAGTTAGTGGAGTGGTTGGAAAAAACTAGTAGAAAATAGGTATTACAAAATCCATAAAGATGAAGAAGCAAACCCAAAGATATTAAGGTGGGGGAGGGAGACTGGGAATTAGAACTTGAGAAGGATTCTGGTAAGGATTATTATAATCAACCACTTAATTTTTGGGAAGAAAACATCACTACTTAGAATAGCCCAATAATTGTGAAAATATGTGACTACTAGGGAGAACTAGTTATTTCATATGTAAATGAACTATTGATAGAATGTGAATAACTCTTTCCTCATACATTCATAGAAATGAACAAAATGATGGAAGAAGTGGGTGCCATGGAAATACAACTTAAAATAAGGCACTAAAACCTAATGGAAAGGACCCTCCCACTAGAATTCTAAGGCGAAGAAAAGAGTAAAGGCAAAGCTAGATAAAATGCTAGCAACATGCATCATCAAGCCAGTGAAGGACTCATAATGGATTAGCCTCATGGTAATTCAAAATGGAAAGATATGGGAAATCAAGATATGTGTAGAATTCAAGAGACTCAATAAAGCATGCATACATGACCCCTTTACTATCCCTTTCATAGAGGAATTCATATAATTTGTTGCCAAAAGACACATATATTATTTTACTGATAGATTTTTTGCATATCAACAATTATGAATAAGAGAAGAAGACCAACCCAAAAACTCATTCACACGTAATGGGAATTTTCATGTACACAATAATGTAATTTGGCCTAAACAATGCCCATGTATTTTTCAGCCGAAGCATGGTCAATACTTTCAAAGCCTTCATTCATGAATTTATAGAGGTATATTTGGATTATTGGGCCATTTACGGTCTCATTAAGAATCATATTAAGGAACTCCAAACAATTTTGGATAAGTCTAAAATATATATAGATTTCTCTTCACTTAGAGAAGTGCATTATTTTTTCCCCTTTAGCACCCTCCTAAGACATATCATTTGCAAAGAAGGATTGATGGTAGATCTAGTGAAGATTTCTCTAATTATGAATCATCCACTACCAAAAAAACAACCCTAAAAGTTAAGATATTTTCAAATATGCTTGATACCATAAAAAGCTCATCAAAAGTAATACCACCATAACTATTGTAGGAACAATAGGTACTTGGGGGGGGTGAACCAGTACAAAAAAATAATGAACTAATTCAATCACTAAACCAACTAACTATTGAAATACTTCCCAAATTATAAAGTAAATAACTTATGAAAATATATGAAAGAAAGTAATATCAAGCATCCACAAACTCATCACACATAACACTGATATTTTTATGTGGAAACCCTTGTAACAAGGAAAAAACTACAGTGGGGATGACATCCACAAGCCCAATACTGGAGTATATGAGTTTTCCCTGTAAGGAGCTACAAATACCCTTTTTGAGGGTTCACCCTCTAGGAGTGACTGGTACACTGTTAGGAGTACAATAAGATCATCTATGATCTACCTCACTAGAGGATTTAAAATCTCAATAAATAAGTCACCCTGTTAAAGGATTTACAAAAATAACTTGTTAGATTCCACACGGTTAAGGGATTTTTCCTGTTGTAACTATTAAGAAATAACAAGATAAGGGATATGGATGTAGCACCATTGCTTAACAGATCCTATAAGTTCTTTATAATCTATACCTTTGTACTCTTTAACCGCTCTCTTCTCTCTCTCCCCTCTAATCGTAACTTCAACTATAAAAAACCTAATCACCCAAAATAAAACTCTTCAACAACAACAACAAAAACTATCTCTCTTTGTTTCCTTATATAAACAACTTGCACCAACCTAAGAATGATCTTCAAATTGCTTTCCTGAGATAGTACCATGTGTCAAATTGATAATCTCGATAAAAGAAATGATTTATCATGACCATGTTAGGTCAAGATAAGATCTGCAAGTTTATATCTCCAAGGTAGTCAAACACATTTTGACTCCTCCAATGCAATACATCAAATATGTCTTAAATGCTTGCATCGATCTTGTAAATACCCATACATTGGATGTATACCCTTTATTCCACATCATCAAATTATTATAAATGATCGCATACACTTTACCACTCATCGATCTGTGGTCTATTGACCGGTTGATCAAGAACATAAGAGTTCTACCCGTTTTAGTGTATATGACACTTAAAACTCTATCATCTCTTAACCAAATAGTTGTGGTTGGAACCAATTTGCAATGTAAATTGGTTGAAGCTAATTTTGTGACCGCTCCTTAGAATTCTATTTGTACCATGACCGCGACCAAAGTAATGTATGTGTAATCTATCGATCTTCTAGACTTAACCAAATTTAAGTATGACCTGCTTACCGATTGTATCTTCACTTTACCTATTGAATATTAGGATGTGTACTCACTTAGTTGACATCAATGACAGCCAACTAACAATATCTCAACATAGTACGAAATACCAATAATACATAATGCCAACAATCTCTCCCTTTGGCATTGATGAAAAACATATACTAACTCAAGCATAATATCAACTTATGACTCCTTACATACACATACTCTCCCTTTAACAACAATGAAAAATCTTACTTACAAAATCTTACTCACTTCAATATATGTATACAAAATCTTACTTACATCTTGTCAAAAACTACCTTGAAGTGAATCTTTTCCAAACTCAAGGTTGTTTCCCATAGCTTCTGCAAGTAACACATAACAATTATTTGCTCAATTAAACTTGAGGCTAGCTCTTCCATGCTATCTAAAGTCTTCATGTCTGGTAATGAAACTATAGCTTATTCCTTTTTCATATTCATATGCATCACTTCTACTATAGGAAATAATGTGGATTGAAGTTCTAGTAGAGTGATCATTCTCTGCTATTGCTCAATTTGAATTTGCTTAACCTTGTTGTTGATTTGATTTACCTAATTACTGTAAGTTGTGAATGAACTTAACAGTGGATCAATTTGATTGCTTAAGTTATCCAATTCCTTTAGTGCGTCAGCTGTGCTTTGTTCCAAATCTTGAACAAAGTTTGAATACCTTGATACCTTGACAATCAGTTGACCCGCCTCAGTCAATATACTCTTAACTTCCTCTATCAAATATTATAATTTGATCTTATCTATAGTAATCTTTTCCATCATCTTTCATATCATCTTCTTTTCTAAATTATACTCTGCATTCTTCACTGCAGCTGACTGCAAATCTAGACATTGATGTAAAGTAGCTTTCACAAGAGTGTCCATATGATCAATAGGTGTGTCATCTTCATCATATGTAACCTCAAGAACTAACTCAACTAGGATGTCTCTATCTTCTCTTAATACTCATGTCTTCTTCTTCTTCTTCTTCTTCTTTGATTTCTCCTTGTTCTTTACAACCCGAATCCTTAATTGTTCTAAAATTTTCATCAGTTCTTTTGGTTTTTGTTTGGATATATCTACCGATGTGATCGGTAAATATTCTTCATTAATTTATTCTTCATCTTCTGCAATATTCATTGGTCTATGTATCATGTTTTCACTAGATACTAAAAGACTTAATTTCTTTGTAGTCTCAGGTTTTGCTTCAATCTTCTTTAGAGTCTCTTCCTGCTTACTTTCTTCAGCATTCTCCATTTCTTTCTTAGAAATCATCTCCACTATAGGCAATGGTAAGGATGAATTCTCTTTTCCTGTTGTGTCGACAGTTTCAATCTCATCACCACCAGTTTGTGATAGACTGATATTCTATGTTGCAATGTCCTTCACCAAGTTAGGAATGTCTAGACTAATATCCCCAATTGTTTGATCGATAGAAAATGTGTCATTTCCCTGTATTGGTTCATTTGATTCTACATGAACTTGTTCTATTTGGACTGCTACCTCCTTTATCTGTAGTATTTCTTTCCATGTCTTAACTATTTCATCATGTACACTATGTGTATCATCAATTAGAAGTCTAGTTGCTCTGCTCTTAATATTGAATTTGTCCTTGTGAGCAGTAATCATTATCTTAGCATCTTGTTCACACAACTTAGGTTGAACTTGGATAAGTTTTCTTTCCATAATCTATCTATCCAACTGTAATGCAACGCTCCATCTAGCAACAATCACCTGATATAGCTCATTAGGGATGCAAGAATGGATTTCTAAAGTTGTTCTGCAAAAATTATGAAAATGATACATAATTGCATCTTCTATGTTCTTCCTATCTTCACTGCTCCCCAAAGTGTATCTTTTGCCAATGGTAGCAAGTCTCCTCAATACCTTTTACAATACCAACAATAGAAGAGGCCAACAATGTTTCATCATTCTTCTTATGTTCATAGGCATCCTTATCTGATTATGTCCCTTCTTCATCAGTTAATTTTTACTTCCTCTTGTAGATTCTCTTTGGAGTAGAAGTGTGTTGTCTTTTCTTCCTTGAGGATTCCCTTTCAGACTTAACTTCACTAGTAGCTGGTCTTCTTTGTTTCTTCTTAGCTACGGTTAGGGTTGTAATGGTGCGAGATGTTCCAACATCACTACTACCAAACTTTTGTTCGATATTAGATACCATTCTTCTTGTTTTTCTTTCAATGACCAGCTTCTTCAATTCATTTTGAATTTTAGAAATAACTTCATCATGAGTTCCAAATCTCTGTGCTTTTTTGTCTAATGGTTTTGATAACAAATCATAAACATGCAAAGTTACTAAATCAGTTTCAACTTCATAACCCATAATTCAATCCAACATGTCCTAGGTTCCACAACTTGCACAATACATGAATATGTGTCTATAAGAAAACAAATATCAATCTTGTACTTCTCAACAATGCTAGCTGGAATCCTTTCTCGTTTATGCATTCTAGATTGGAAATATTTGAAGTAACTCCACATGAACTTATTGAAATTATTCCCTAATTCCATTATGAATTCACTTATTTGTATAGCTATCGGTTTGTCCTTTGACCGTGTAACGGTAATTTTGAGCATAGAAAAACATACATACCAAAGAGCTCCATACTTTAATGATTGTCTCTTGTCTTTCTTTATCATTTCCATGTTTTCCATGAATTGATTCTCATCATCTCACATAGATCATATGTTGAATCGTCCTTCACAATCTGATAGACCAGCATGAATAGCTCCACCAGACACATTGTTAACTCGAGTGGGCTGGTAAACTCTATATCCTATCACCATAAATGTGAAATGAACTTCCTTGTCTGCAATATGATCAATTTTCATTGCTCTCCCATCTAGTTTGGATTTGGTTAGTTCAGTGACCAGATGAGTAGCCACCGTTATCAATCTACATTCCAAACCTTGTGCTCGGAATCCTGTGACTCTGTGAATTAATGTCTTTGAAATCTTGTGAGGTCTTTCTAGCCATATAAATTTATCGTGCACTATACTCAAGATATAAAGAATCCAATTGGGATGGAATTCAGTAGGAATGTTCACAACATAAATCAAACCCTTCTCCTATTGATGTGTGTGCTCGAATTTCAACTTTCCATTGATGCACATACCCTTGTATTCTTTCTGGATTTCTTCAGCTCCCAATTCTTTGATTCTACAGTGGATATGAGAATGAACATATTCAATAAACATCACACCATGAGGGATATTGGATAGGGAACTGAACATATCATCTCAGATGCTTTTCTTGGATGTTGTTTGAATACGAGTTGAGGTTCCTCAGAAGTGTTCACTAGAATTGGTGTATCAATGTTTTCATCCATTACGACCAACTAAAACAACACACAAATCTAACCACAGACTGAAATGATATCTTACATTACACAGGTTAGAGTTCACAAAAACTTGATATGAAGCTAACTCAAGATCTCAATCACCAAAGTAACCTTTTGCACACACTAGCTCAAGATAGCTCTCAAATTATCAATTGAAAGTAAGAGTGTAAAAATAAATTACTTGTCCCTTTATATATCATTAGTGAAATAGACGTTGTATACAAAAATGGTAGGAATAGTGTCACATCACCGGTTAACACTTGTCCACCGGTTAGTACCCAACCAACACAAATGAACTCTATCAAATAGACAATAAAATCTCAGTGCGGTCTATACACAATCTCAAAAATAAAATCATAGAAACTTACACCATAATGTGCATATTGATCTTTACCGCCTTGTGTCTAGGGGATTGGTAATGGATTTGTCTTTAAGTTCTCCCCCTAAGAAAACAATATCCTTAGTTTACTGATGGAACTTCCATATTTTTTGAACTTGTAGAGTTCTCAGTCAACTTAGAGGAATTTAGTTCACCTTTCTTCACCCTTGTCCTCTTCATATCACTTTTGACTTTGTCAACATTAGAAACCTACTTTCCTTTTCCATATTTTGACTGATGAGGAGATTGGTTCTTAAACTGACAATCTTTAGCTTGATGACCAATCTTATGACAGACAAACCATGCCATACCTATCGACTTCCAAGGAGCAATGTTACCTCTCATAGTTCTCATTCTATAATTTATTGCTAGGTTTCCATGGTTACCACATAATGAACATGTACTGTTGAATTGTCTTTCCCTTCTGACAGTATTCACCGATGGAACTGGTGACCTAGGTTCATATAGTCTTGACCTACAATTTTCAGCTTTGTGTCCATATTTGTTGCATGAAAAATAGTATTCATCAAAGTTACCATCACTGGATCCATTGCTAGATCTACTGCTAGATCTACGCTCATATGCAACATGACCATACTTGTGAAAATTGTAACAATAACCATTACAAGTGTAAGGTCTATTTATCAATATGATTCTACACACATTTGCAGTATGACCAATCTTTCCACATTTATAGAAAGTAGGTTTTTTATGTTTCTTACCTGATTTGATTGGATGTACCTTTTAATCTTTTTGTGCCTCCTTAGGTTCAACTTTAGAGGACTCTCCAACTTCAAATATTTCTTCCACTAAATAAACTAGACCGGTTGTATCTATGTGTCTTGTTTGACTCTTCAGTTGTTCATCAAGCTTTTTCGAGCTTTCATTGCATTTTCTCAGTTTTTCATTTGTTTCTTTCTCAGTTTCTAGTTCTTTCCTCAATGAATCATTCATCTTCCTAAGTCTTTCATTCTCAGCTAATACTTTAATGTTCTCTATAGCAGTATCGTACATTGGATTCTGATATAGGGTAAATTCATATCTTAGTTTGAGAAGCTCTTCACCTTTTTCTTTTAGGGCATCATCAACAACTTTCTTGGAAGCTTTTGCACTCCTTGCTTCCAGATCTTCACACATCCTAATAGACTGACTTTCAAACTCCCTTCTTAGATTAGCCATATTTTATTTAAGCTTTGTGTTCTTTTCCAACAGATTCACCACTACTTCAGATTCTTCATATTTACTTCCTTTAGATAGTTGTTCTATGTAGTCTCGATTCTCACACTGTTGATCAACAAGTTCTCTCCTCTTTTCAAGAGAATGTATGAGCTTTTCCTTTAGCTCCTCGATCATCTTTTTTGCACTATAAATTTGCATCTCATACCTATACTCTTCCATAATAGTGGATCTTTTGCCAAGCTGTTAGACTTATCACCAAAAAGGACCTATGCTCTGATACCAATTGTAGGAATAATAGGTACTGAGAGGGGGTGTGAATAAGTATAAACAAATAATGAACTAATTTAATCACTGAACCAAATAACTACTGAAATACTTCCCAAACTATGAAGTAAATAACTTATGCAAATATATGAAAGAAAGTAATATCAAGCATCCATAAATTCATCACACATATGATATTTTTGATGTGGAAACCCTTGTAATAGGGAAAAAACCATGGTGGGGATGACACCCACAAGCCCAGTACTGTAGTATATGAGTTTGCCATGTTAGGAGCTACAAATACCCTTTCTGAGGGTTCACCCAGTTAGGAGTGGCTGGTACACTGTTAGGATTACAATAAGATCAGCTATGATCTACCTCACTAGAGGATTCAAAACCTCAATAAAGAACACACCTTGTTAATGGATTTACAAAAATAACTTGTTAGAGTCCACCAGGTTAAGGGATTTTTCCTGTTACAACTATTAAGAAATAACAAGATAAGTGACCTGGATGTAGAAATATTTTCTTAACAAATCCTATAAGTTCTTTATACTATGTACCTATGTACTCTGTAATTTCTCTCTGCTCTCTCTCCCCTCTGATCACAACTTCAAATATAAACCCCTAATCACCCAAAACAAAACTCTTCAACAAAAACAACAATAATAACATCTCTCTCTCTCTCTCTCTCTCTCTCTCTCTCTCTCTCTCTCTCTCTCTCTCTNACCTCTCTCTCTCTCTCTCTCTCTCTCTCTCTCTCTCTCTCTCTCTCTCTCTCTCTCTCTCTCTCTCTCTCTCTCTCCTTATATAAAAAACTTGCACTGACCTAAGAATGATCTTCAAATTGCTTTCCTGAGATAGTGCCGTGTTTCAAATTGATAATTTCGATGAAAGAAATGATTTATCATGACCGTGTTAGGTCGAGATAAGGTTTGAAAGTTTATATCTCCAAGGTAGTCAAACATGTTTTGACTCCTCCAATGCAATACCTCAAATATGTCTTAAATGTTTGCATCGATCTTGTAAATACCCATACATTGGATGTATAACCTTTATTCCAGGTCATCAAATCATTAGAAATGATCACATACACTTTACCACTCATCGATCTGTGATGTATTGACTGGTTGATTAAGAACATAAGAGTTCTACCTATCTTAGTGTCTATGACACTTAAAACGGTATCACTTATTAACCAAATAAGTTGTGGTTGGAACCACTTTACAATGTAAACAGGTTGAAGCTAAATCTGTGACCGCTCCTCAGAATATTGTTTGTACCATGACTGCGACCCAAGTGATATATGTGTAGTCTACCGATCTTCTGGACTTAACCAAATTTTAGTATGACCTACTTATTGATTGTATCTTCACTTTACCTGTTGAATATTAAGACTTGTACTCACTTAGTTGACATCAATGACAACCAAATAACAATCTCTCAACATAGTACCAAATACCAACAATACATAATGCCAACAAACTGCACCCTTGGAAGAATTACCCAAGTATCAAAAAGCCAATAAAGCTAATACATGGAGGAAACATTATCAACAATATTTTGATGCCCTGAAACAAAAAATTGTAGAAGCCCCCACCCTCATATTTTTGGACTAGTTAGTATCCTTCCATGTTCATGTAGATGCATCTAACATAGCCATATAGGCAATTCTAACACACCCTAGGGGAAATAAGGATCACATGATAGCCAATTCTATTAGGAAATTATATCAATTAGAGAGAAACTATACAAATAAAAAAAGATAAGAATTGACTATGGTGTAATCCTTACACAAATTCTAGCACTACCTGTTATCCACCCATTTCACATTTTACACTAATAATGAGCAAATCAAACATTTAATAAACAAACATTGACACAACGATGAACATGTCAATGGATCCTCCTATTTAAGGAATTCAATAAAACTATAATGGTCAAACCTGAAAGAAACAATTAGGACCTAGACTATTTATTGAGGATTGATATTGACAAGGAACCTAAAAAAGCCAATGAAAAAAACATACCCAGGACCTACCTATTTTGGATTAAAGTAGTACCAAAAGAATTACATGATGTGGTTAAGTTACTATCTTCTATAACATACCATTTGGACATGAATACACATGAAAAACAACTATTGCTAATGGAATCTCTAATATTCACTCTAATTAAAGGATACTTGTATAAGAGATGAAGGGATGATGTACTATGGAGAGTTGTCTATGCTCACAAAAGGGAGAAAATCCAAAGAGAAGCCAATGAGTAACCAATAGGAGAATTGTTTTTTGGAGACACTACAACACAAAAAATAAAACCATTATATTATGGTGGCCTAGAATTTATAAATACAACTAAACTAGACTAAGAATTGTGACATATACAAGAAAACATAATAGTCAACTGCGAGGGATGAGATACCACTTCAAGAAGTCTTATCACATAACCCCTTTGAGAAGTAGGAAATCAATTTAATTGGCCTCACTGACCCTCCAATAAAGTTATCAAAAGCAAGATTTATTATCATTGGAGTTAACTACTTCACCAAATGGGTAGAAGCTAAGCCAACCAAATATTGCACTATATATATTGTTGCTAGATTTCTGGAAAAAAACCTCATTAATAGATTTGGATGCCCCTTAAGTATTATAAATGACCAAGGTAAACACATTATTAACAAACCCATAAAGGATTTATTATAAAAATTCATGATTATCCAAAACCAAAGTTCTCCTTTCCACCCACAAGAAAATAGATCAAGTGAAGCCTTGAATAAAAATTCTAGGAAAAAATCTCACTAAAATGTGCAACACCAATATAATTAATTTGGATTTAAAGATATCAACAATACTCTATGTCTACTAGACAACCAACACAAGAGCTACATCATATTTCCAATTTTTCCTAGTCTACTGCCTTGATGTCATCTTACCTATCAATTTTATACTAAAAAACCTTCAGATAACAATGCAAGTTTGACTTATTGATGAAGAATCTATCAAGCATAGATTGGAAGAGTTAGACACATGAGAGGAAGATATATAGTTGGCACACGACCACCTCTTGGTAGAACATAAATGAGTTAATTTTTGGCATGATAAAAACACCATAACAAAGCATTTCTAGCTTGGAGACACAACACTATTATCATGATATCAAGTTTAAGAAACAGGGAAAACTCAAAATTTGGTGCCTAGGGCCATACAAAATAAATTATATTATAGATACTAGAGCATTCTAATTGAAAACCCTAGTTGGGAATATTCTATTGTGCTATGTCAATGGAGAAAGGTTGAAAGATTACCATCATGATTATTGACAGAGTTAACTTGAGGACAAGTCAAGGTTTTGAAGAGGGGATGATGTTAATTGCAAAATAGTATATAGACACTAGTCCAAAGATACTTAATATCTAACTGGAAAGAAAGGTCCATAATAAGAGCCTTGAAAGATAGGATGTAATCTACGGATATTACTTAAGGGCCACGTCCCCTATTGTGTCTATAATTATTTACAAAGATCTATTTACCAAATTAAGGGGATAGATAACATACACTACAATGAGATATGATGTATAAGGAGATATAAGGAATTTAATGAATACCTATTGATATATGAATATAATTAATTACAAAATCTGATGTATTATGTGTACATGGTATTTTATTTTAATTTACATATGGTATATGATCTGGAATATCTTTCCTTGTTGTCTCAGTAGGACTAAGTCTAGAGTAGAAGACAACAACAACAAAAAAATCCTTTGGGTTTATAACTTTGTTTAGTATCCTTCATATTTCTTGTTAACACACATAAATGACATATCGAATCTCTCCAAATTTAGGTCATAATACAATGAATCTGACATCTCTAGGGTCAAGTATTGAGTGAATAATGGCCACTAGGTACAACCAACAAGTGGTTACTAAATTGACCTCAGTGGAAAACATTGCAACCACGAATTATGTCTAGGTACATGGTTATAATAGCATCAACAACCCTCAAATTCCTATACAGGGAATACCACAAATGCTAGGAAGCTCCATCTAACCACAAACTCAACCAAGAATGACATAAAGGACTACAATCTTACCTCACCACAAGGAAAAAAAACAAAATCGAACTTCTTATTGTCTCCTTGAGACCAAGACACTTAACCTACATGGATACAAACTAAAATCTAAGGAAATTCTTCCCACCGGACTAGAGAAATCTCTTGAAGAGCGTGTCTCACTTTCTTAAGCATCACTCTATAAAAATAAGTATTTTATTAATGAACCTGTTTATTATTGAGAAGATAGGGATGGATTAGGGATCCTTAGGGGAATGAAGATAGAAATATACCTCTCAAAACTAGAATGTTAGAATTATGATTTGTCATTGGTGTCAACCTTTTTCTGGTGTGGCATGAATGCTTGTCTACAAAGGATTGCACTTTCTATTGTTTTGATTGATGAAGAATATTTGAAAATGAGGACTGGGAAGCATATTGAGGCTATGGAATTTATTAAGGGAGAATATTTGATTTTGGAAGACTAAAATTTGTAGGAAATATTACTTAAAGATCTTATTGGTGAATGTCTGGAGATGATGGATGCTTGCGAATGTGAATTTAAGGAATGATTAGTGTAAATACTTCTCTATCATTTGGGTAGGTTCCCAAATTTATTTTATGATAATGATTTCTTGCGTTGATTGGCTGATAGTAATGATGACTATTAGATAGTTTGAATTGGCTTGGAGAATACCTTACATTTTTCTACAAAAGAACTTAATAGTTTGTAGTTTCATGGACTTGGTCAGATAATTTATGTGATTTTTTAGTTAATATATATTTTATTGGTTTTCTTTGAAAGTGAAGATTTGTTGTCACATGCACTATTTTTTATTTGTGTTGGCTTTTGGTTGAATCAACTACTTGCGTTGACTTGATTCATGTTGGTTGGGTCTAGATATAGATCACGGGGAGAGATAAAACTCTTATAGTGCTTTGTCTATGGTATGTTGTGCTTGGATGGTGTTTCATGGATTGGATAATTCTTTTGGGCTTTTGGTAACCTATTTTTTAATGGCTTTTCAAACACCACCCTTGGGTCCAACTTTGGACGTTGCTGTGATGGTTATGGATCAATTATATCAATTAAAAGAGATATTTTGGGTTGTTTTTAGGTCCTCTCTACTTCTTGGAATGGATCGCTTTTTGAAATTATTTTCAAGGTGACCAACTTTGTATCTATAATGCATATTTTCTATGGTAAACCTTGTTGGTGGAGGAATACTGAACCGCTAAGAGGTGCGGGGGGGGTGTGAATCAGTTGTCTCTAATTTTTTTTAGAATGATATATATTTAAACATTATGTCTTCATATAATTATGGTCATTGTGTCTTTAAATAATTGTAACATATCGTGCCAAACCATATAATTGATAAATAACACCATTAAGAAACATGAAACACAAAAACCATAATTTTATAACACAAGACACAATTATTTGAGTGGAAAACCCTTAAAGAGTGAAAAATCACTATGAAAGATATTTTTATTACATCTCACTGATCAAAAACCTCATTGGTTACAAGTATTCCTCACTGCCAAAATGATTTCACTAATTATATCAACAAGGTCTCACTGACCAAACCCTCAGTAGGTATGATTTCAGAGCACTAACTCTAGTAGCACCAACCTTGCACGCCATTTTCAAGAAAGGCAATAAAGATATAGAGGGTTACTCTATTTCAATATATAAAATTAGACTTATTGCCTTTTATCTACAACAATCTGAATCTCTAAAATCTTCTAATATATATTCAATAATTACAAAGAACAAATCAATACAATTCAACACTCCTTCAAATGAAATTTTACTTCAATAAATTCACTCAAAGAGAATCACTGAAACACTCAAAACATCTTATTTTCAGTAGCAATCATTTTATAATATCAAGTTTGTAGATATAATTTTTTTGAACAAACTAAATCATACTTATATTCCCTACACAAACTCATTTCTTCATTCAATCTAATATCTAACTGACTTCAAGCACATTTTCATACTTTGTACTCCATCGTTGATCAATTGAAACAAGCCGTCATACATAAATCTACATCGACAAAATTCTATTCAACTTCCTAGCCTTTAGAGTTTGAAATTAAAAAAAAATTATACAACATACCCAATTACATGAAGAAAACATTTTGAACATTAGACACAAATATAAACACTATTATAGTGTTTAAAGGTATAATGATTTAAGACCCCAATATATAAAATGAATATCAAAGTTCCTATCGCATACTAATCTCCTCGTATCAGCATGATGATATGAGTAAAAAACTTACATTATATGTTCTTGATTACAACTTCAATCGACATGTTTTCACTATGATTACACAAGAGCATAATATTGAAGCATGTGATGCATCTTGATGATCAACCATTATTTGTTACCCAAACTTCAACTTATCAATCTTAATGAGAGTGTTTCATATCCACACCGAACTTATATCTTGCAAGATTTTGATACTATAAAAATAATCCACATCTGAATTAATATTTACTAACAACATCTCTTATTCTAATGACAAGTATCTTAATCTAATTAAATGATACATTAAGTGATAGCTTATCACCTACCTAAGGTGGAAAATTGTGTGTGTGACATGTCCACTAAAGGTGGAGCATCCACCTAAAGTGGAAAAGGGATAGTGCGACAAGTCTATTAAAGGTAGATCACCCACCTAAGGTGGTAAAGTGATAATGTGATAAAACTATTGAAAGTGGGAATGTTCTTATGTGGTTACTAATTAAACTTAACATGTGCATTTATGGCCTAGGAGAACTTACAAGGTACAACACTTAAACAAACCAACACCCCCCTAAGTACAACTTAGGGAAATAATGTAGACAATTCAAACAATGAAAGATGGGTCTCAAATTATTAGGCCATGTTAGGTACCCATATACAAATGCAATGAAATCTCTCAGAAATGGAGAAAAGGAGAAAACCTAGTGGGACAAAATTCCTCTCCAAAAGAGAGAAAAATATAAAATAATATCAATGATGAATGAGATAGACAAAACACCATGTGAGGAAAAAGTCCCCTCATAAGAGAGTAGGAGAAGAGAGACAAGGTATCCTCCTAAATGTAGAGTATCTTGCAATGATGGTACATGCTTTAAATTGAATGCTAAAGATAATCCAACGTTGTTGAACAACATTCCTCCCCTTTGGAAGAAACAAAAACAAGATAATATGTAAGATGTCTTCCCATTCATGAAAGGAAGATGAGGGAAGAGGGATGAAATATGAAGTCTATAAAGCATGCTCATGTGTCTCCATTGTGATGTTGAAAGTTGTCACATTCCAAATTGGAATTGTCAACCACACTGGTAGAGTTGATAATTCAAAATCTCCTAAAAGATAATGTAGAAAATTATCCAAAGACAAGAAAAACTCCTTTAAATACAAAGAAACATCCTCCAAATGTTTTATACAACTATCCACAATCACGTCAAAATCAAAAGAATGATCATGTAGAGAATGAACAAGTGGGTTAGAGTGTTCCCTTGCAGCAAGTGAAGAAGAACCATCTCCATAAAGCATAAGATGAATGCCATTAATGGTGTCTCTCAAATCTAGAATATGGGACTCCATAAATAAACTTGTAATGTTTGTCAAGTAGTTACCCCAAGGAACTCTATTTGTAGGATAATGTATATCATACTGCATTGAATCACAAGAAGCCATGTATGTAGCAACATAAGTATCATCAACTAAAATAATATATGCATTCTCAATAGGAGGATATGGAATGAAAGGATAAAGAACTAGATCACATGTGATAATACCCATGTTCAAGCAACCAAGATTCTCCTCAAAATTGGAATACACACTAGAAGTGTGATCATCATCTGAAGAATCAAAGTCATCAATAAGAAAAAAGTTTGCAAAGGAGTGCAATTGATATGCATGATCCATCACCCAATAGAAATGATTACTCTACTTTCCAAGTCTGTGATGATCAATGAATCTAAAGTGAACTCCATAGTCTTGTTTGTTGCACCATGAGTCATTTGATAGATGGTTATGAGATTGTTTGTCAAGTGAGGTACACACAAAACATCATTGAAGGCGGCATCCCCAATATTAATATATTCCTTCCCAATTACATTCATATATGTATTATTTTCCATCAAAACAGGTGACATGTTGTGAGGCTCAAACAAAGAGAAAATATATTGTGAAGATACCATATAATGAGAAGCTCAAGAATGTAGAAGTAATCTCTTTGAATTAGAATCTGCAACTGCAATAAGTTCTTTTCCCTTATGTTTGTCTAGCTTAGATGAAGAAGAATATGAACTATTGTTGAAGGAGCATTGATTTGATTTTTCTTAAGAAGACACTATATCTCATCAATTTGTTTCAATTAATATTGATGTTCACCATGTCTATATTTCTTGAAATATGTACATTGAGGCTTCTCCTTCTTAGACGATTCACCTTGAGAGGGAGAAGATTTAGATACTATGCTTAGCTTGTTCTTTTTCTTCTTTTGCTTCTTATCACAATTCCTTATTTATTTATTTATTTATCTTAGGCTCAATTTCCACCAATTCTTTGTGTTTACACGACTTTATTAGACCCATGTGAATTAACTTTTCTTCCTCTTGGATTAGGAGATTTGCAAATCCATCAAACTTAGGATCAACATAAGATGCTCCCATAGAAATACCATATGTATGAAAGCAAAAAACAAACGCTAAATACTTAAGAATAAGCTTGGATACCACATTAAGAACTAATTACAAATCCTTTATTTGAATATTGCATTCCTTTAGTTGTGTTTTTAATTGCTTCAATTTGGAGATGTAGTCTTGGATGTGGTTAAAATTCTTGGATCAAGATTCATCAAAACATTATCAATTTGATATCCCCCAATCATATTAGATTACCATGCAAATTTTCAAGAGTCTCCCATGCCCCCATAAGCATTTTACATGATTTGATGTGAAATTGTAAATCAAATGAGATTAATTGTAAGATTTGGCTATGAAGGTAGCCACCCAAGATCTAGAGGCAATGGAAAGCACAATAACAAGAGAGAATGAATATGACAAAAATAAACTATATTCTCACCGAGAATGCAATACAATGGATATAATGAATGTATAGTACATAGGAGACCCCTCGGTTATATAGCCAAGGTGAGTACAAAGGAGTGAATGAGACAATGACAAGTGTCATTGTCTTATTACATATAATCAAGAGACAACTTATCACCCACCCAAGGTGGAATCACATGTACACCAGAGGTGGATTATCCTCCAATGTGTAATAAAGTATGTGCAAACATGTGCAACAAAGTTGGAGAGTGATAAAGTGATAAGACCACAAAAGGTGGATCACCCACCTAAGGTAGAAAAGTCCATCCACTATAAGTGGATATGATAAAATAATATTATGATAAGTCCACATAAAGTGGAAATGCTCCAAATTCTCCTATGTAATTCCTTAAGTAAGCTTAAAAGTAAAGTGTAATTAGTACCTATGTGTGAATTAACCAAGGCAATCTGCCTTAATTATACCAACACTCACCCTTAAGTACAACTTAGGAAGAATGTACAAAAGCTATAATGCAAGACATGTCCCATGTTAGGTATCCATGTATAATGCAAACACAATCTTTTAAAAACAAAGAGAGGGAGAAAACCATGTGGGAGAAAACTCCCATCCAAAAGAGAGATGAAAACACATAACATTCTTAATAATGAATGAGAGAGAAGAAGAGAGACCATGAAGCCCCCCTCAATGTCAAATCTCCTACAAAGATGGTCCAAAATGAAGACCAACGCTCCTCCATAGGAAGAAAATAGAGTCAATTCTGCACCAAGAATGTCAAAGTGTGACAAAATTAGGTATCAATGTTGATGAAGAACTGGTGATGAATCACCCACTGCAATATGATAGAGATCAGGCATGGAGACACCAACTTGACCATAATCTGGATACTCACTAATGAAAGATTGGTACATTTTAAGTCTCCTTTGGAGCTATGCACCAAGTCTCAAAAGATACTTCCTAAACTATTGTGTACATAAGGATTACATCAATTATGTCATCAATGACAAAGTATAAAGAAGGATAACACTTTATATTAGCGTGTGTACAACATAGCTTGTATAAGAGAATACAACATGATATGGCAATGTAAATTTGAAAACTGATAATGATGCTATCAAAGGATGTGCTACAAATTATCATTGATGATGATATTCGATTGGTCTGATGTGCCAATAAAATATAGGAGCTATTGGCCTCCTAACTACCGGTTGGAGGAAGAATTGTTGCAAATATATGTTCCCAATTTTACATTTTTATTTGCAATTATTTTTTTACTAAAACTTAATTAAAAGTTTAAGAAAAATATTTATTAAAATCTATTTTTTTAAAATAAAGAAAAATCTCACCTTTTTAAAAAAAATTCCCTTTTGAAAACTTTTTAAAAAATATTATAAAGAAAAAAAATATTTTTAATAAAAAATGACATTTACTAAAAACTATATTAATAAATTAATAAATAAAATAATATTTTTTAGAGAAAACTTTATTAAAAAAACTTATAAAGAATTTTTTAATTTTTTACTTTTTTAATAAAACATTATTTCAAAAAAACAAACTTTTTATATAAGTAAAAGTAAAAAGATTTTGAACACCCGTAGGGTGTCTACAGGCCTGTACTACTCTACAGAAACCACAGAACCTACGGGTCACATGTATACTATGGTTCGTAGTGCCTGCGGTATCCACATGGTACTGCGAGACTTTTTTTATTTTATTTTTTAAAAAAGGAAAAAATTGCCCCATGAATTTTAATATTTTTTTTAAATGAAATTTTTTTAAAAAAATTTAAAATTGTACTAGTATACCTGCAACATCCGTACAACAAGCTAGCGATAGGATTTTTTCCAACTTGAGGTGTCCGACTTTGATTTCAACGAATGAACACTCAATTCAGAGGTTTTTGAGCCTTTTGAACATGATGGAAGGGTATGATTTGGCCCAAATCACTCTTAGGGTTGGTAACCACCCTCCACCTTCAAATAGTTGTAGATTTAGCCTCGGGTGTTGGATTTGGATGAAAAAAAAAGTGATTTTAAATAAAAATAATCTTTTGAATCTAATGGTGACCTCAAATTTGACTGAGAAAGCTCTAATATTGACCTGCAATAGAAAGTCATGAAATGCAAAAGTCTAAATTGGACTAAATTTCTCTCAAAAGACTATCCTATGACACTCTAAAATCTTTGATACCATGTAAGATTTGGCTATGAAGGTAGCCAACCAAGATCTAGGGGAAATGAAAAGCACAATAACAAGAGAGAATGAATATGACAAGAATAAATCGTATTCTCACCAAGAATGCAATACAATGGATACAATGAACATATAGTACATAGGATACCCCTTGGTTATATAGCCAAGGTGAGTACAAATGACTGAATGAGACAAGGACAAGTGTCATTATCTCATTACATGACAATCAAGAGATAAATTGTCACCCGCCCAAGGTGGAATCACAGGTCCATTCGAGGTAGATCATCCTCTAATGTGTAATAAAGTATGTGCAATAGAGTTGGAGAGTGATAAAGTGATAAGACCACAAAAGGTGGATCACCCACCTAATGTGGAAAAGACCATGCACTATAAGTGGATATGATAAAATAATAGCATGATGAGTCCACATAAAGTGGAAATACTCCAACTACTCCTATGCAATTCCTTAAGTAACCTTAAGTAAAGTGTAATTAGTACCTAGGCGTGAATTAACCAAGGTAAAATACCTTAATTAAACCAACACTAATGAATATATACATCCAAGTGTCTTCTCCCTTTATATCTCCCATTTTGTTAATGCATTAGGATAAGTTGTTTCCTTTAAATGGTCAAGATAGCCCTTTCCAATGAGATAATTCCAAATTGATTTCTTCCATGGTGCATAATTATGTGACATTAGTAGTTATATTTGTGATTTCCCCATTAGTAGAAGACAAAAAACATGCAAAATAATGCATCAACCACCACAAAGTTACCCCTGAATTATCTCAAGCAAAGAATCCCCACCCCATCAAAAGCAATGATTTGGCACTTTATAATTAGTGAAATTACAATGGAAACTTGCAAAACAAAGGTAAAGAGGGCTTCTCATTTCAATGCTTATAATTGCCACATTCAAACTATAATAGACTTAGATCACTATGCAAAAGAACAATCTGAGATCTATGCATTAGAATTGTAAAAATAATATAAATAAGGCTATGTGCTGAATGTACATTTTTTTATTAGAATCACTAGAAATTGATTGTACCACTATGAAGTATAGGAAAATCATGTACTTTCAAAAGACATGCACCTGAAAAGGAGTCTATATGAGCCCAAACAAGGCTCTGCAAGCTGCAAAAATGGGAATTACTCAATTTTTTGAGATATTCCCATCACTGCAAAGAGCATGAAATTCTAGCCAAAATAAAAATAAATTGCTTGAAAAAAGGAGCCCATATGATTGAGATATTGCTATTTGAAAATCACCTCCAAGAGGTAGAGTAATTAAGCCACTCGTATCATCAAGGAGGGCAATTTCTTTTAGGATTCCATGTCAACTACTCCAATTTTGACAAATTGATAAGCTATCTTAGCTAAATTTGACCTTCTAATGACGACCTTAGATTTGACCAAGGAAACTCCAATTTTGACTTGCAATAGAAAGCCATAACAACAAAATCCCCCAAATGCAACAAAATTTACATTATAGATCTCTCAAACATGACTAACAAGAAGCAATTCCACATCCTTTGATACCATATTAGAGTTGGGTATAGAATACCCTATACCATGCAAGATTGGTTGAAGATTATATCCACCCAAGATCAAGACACTCCATGAAAGCACAAGAGACATTAACTATGAAGAATAATGCTAATACTTTATCAATGGTACAATAGAATGAATTAATTAAATGATAGTATATAAGAGACCCCTTAGTTAAATAGGCCAAGATGAGACATAGGAAGGTATAAGATTATGCCAAGTGTCTTAATTTAATGACATGATACCTAAAGTGATAACTTATCACCCACTTAAGGTGGAAAAGTGATATTGTGACATGTCTATGGTAAAGGTGGATCACCCATCTAAGGTGGAAAAGTGATAGCGTGACATGTCCATTAAAGGTAAATCACCCACCTAAGGTGTGAAAGTGATAATGTGATATGTCCACCAAAGGTGGAAGCCCTACTTAAGGTGGAAAAGTGATAATGTGACAATACCATTTAAAGTGGGAATGTTCCTGTGTGGTCCCTAAGTAATTAATTAACACGTGTCTTTAGGACCTAGGAGAAGAACTTACTAGGTACAACACTTAAACACACCAACAACATGAATAACCCAAAGCTTTTTATTACTTCTACCTATTACAAGGGATGACAATCTATAAGTCCTTGTAAAAACATGAGTTCTAATCATACACAAATCATGAAGGACCAACGTTAGAAAATAAGCCACATTAGATATTAGTGATATAAAGAAGGATCATTTGACATTCAACAATATCTACTCAATGAAATCTCTGAACTCATTACAAATAGCATTTTATTTTTCATTTGTGAGATATTATAAGATAAAAAAGATATACTTTATTAATAACAAGAAAAATGAAGAGCAATAATCAAGATCTTTTTTTCCAAGTTACCTTTGATTGAAAAATAAGCGCATGCCAGTTTTGCATGAGATAAGTACGGTTTCTTATATAGCTTGCTCATGTCATTGATAACATACACACCGAAGTAGTTTTCTAAATACTCTTCATTTGTCTATAATAATTATTATATTGATTTTGTATATGTTTTTTTTGTATACCATTTACAAGTCAATGTTAACGCGTGAATGTATGGATCAACAATAAAATGAAAGTAAAGTGGTTGAATTGGTTGTATTTTTCGATATCTCTAATTTGTTTCAAGACAATTATAATGTTATTTCAAAAGATACACAATTATAATTATAATGTTATTAAAAAAGATACACAATTATAATTATAATGTTTTTAAAAAAGATACACAATTATAATTATAATGTTATTAAAAAAGACACACAATTAAAGTGTTATTAAAAAAGATACATACTTGAGAAGAAAAAATGAAATTGTCTTTATGACTTGAAACTTACTTATTAATATTGAATATCTTAAAAAATTATCATGAACATTTTTCATCCATAAAGTAGTTTTAGCTACCTAATAGGGGAGTACAAACCTTAGGCATAATCAATATTTATTCAAATCATTTATTTTTAATATAATAATAATAAAATTCTTAAAATATTATATATATAGAAAATTGGAAAATAATAAGAACACTTAAAGAAAATATTATTGAATAATTGATAGACAAATACTTTACCATAAAACAAATAATATATAAAAATAAGGAATATATAATAATAACTAATACAATAAATGTGTAATACTTGCTGCTAGCCAAATAAATGTGTAGTGTAAGGTAATAAACCTATCCACCATTCAATAGTTGTAGTTTTATAGAGAGAAAGTCAAAGAGGGAGTAAATGAAAGACAGCCGTTGCAGGCATTTTTCCAGGCAGTTTTTAGAGCCATCTGTCGATGTAACAGTGTTTGACGGCTACACAGGGCCGTCAAATAGAAAGCGATGGTGTGTGCACACCTAATATAATTCCTCCGGTATGATTTGTTTAGTCATAGAAAAGTAGAAGATTAACTTACGGAGAATTTATAAGTTGGAAAGGACTGTGACACCTCATATTTCTGTACAAACGAAGTTTACAATATCAAAGCACGCTTCAAATTTCCGAACAGAATTTTGTTCTCTTTTCTTGGGGTTTTGAATGTGATTTTGGGGATCACAGAGCCTTGCTTAAAGCTTAATTCCGACCGTTTTAAGCTTCCACTTCAATTGAAGTTGTCATAGCGTGCGCTTTTTCTTTCTGTGGGAAAAAGCATCGAGACAGAAAATCATAACCAATGGAATACCAAGGGCCAAACCAGAGGCCCAATGGAAACATAGGCAATTCAGGCATGCCGAATTTTATGACTTTTAATTGGACTCCTGAACCTGCACACAACCTAAATGGTAAGCTACCTTTCACTTTAGTATTTTAAATTGGCTCTGCTTTTCAATAATTTTTTGATTAGGGTTTAGGATATTTTAAAGTGGGCATGCAATTAAATTGCTGGAATAGCTTGCAAGATGAGTTGATTTTGTTTGTTGGAATGCAACAATACTATGGTTGGTAGGACTTTTGATTGTTTTTGTTTCGGTAAATTCCCTCTTTTTGGAGGTAGACTTCAGCTTAGCTGTCACGAATCGGGTCCTATCCACATTATATCAAATTCATCCAACTTGCGCTTAGCAGCATTTGGTAATTTATCATAATTACTAGGCTTTGAACCAGGAGCTCCTCTACGGATGCTCCAATACTTTAACCGGTTAACCATTTGAACTCATTCCATTCAACGCAAGAATTCCTTTATTTCACTCTTGTAGGGAATTTAGAGTTTGATTTAACTGTAAACAACTGATTATTTCCAGCTTAGCTCACTACACTGTATGTTTGTGAATGTTGCAGCTCACCTTGATGGATACTTGTAGACGTTGAACAGAAAATGTAGACTGCTAGCAAAACCTGCTCTCACTTAAAATTATGATGCAAGAGCATCTAGGGTGTAGGGAAATCCTGTATTACCCAGAAATGTTGGTTTTCTCTTAATATCTATAGGTCTCTATGTACATAGGGGGTTGAAATTATTTTACATTTATGGCCTATGTCTAAAGACAATTGTAATTTTCATGTGTGGGCACATATTTTCTATTTATAATGCTGAAGTAGTGAAATCCCCATCTTGGCGTGGATTTGAGGAAGGGGAAGAGTCATGCATTAACATGTATCTGGTAATTACATAGAAAATTGAAAAGACACCTCTTTAGGCCCCTAGTTCAAAAAATGAAGAGACACACCACCTTAGTGGTGCAGGAGCACCTAGGCTAATCCTTACTCCACTTTTGTTTTGGCTTGTACTGACCTTAGCCAAGTCAGTAGAGTTTGGTTTTGACCTTAGAAGGTCTTGCAAGTGTGTACCTAGGTGGATTTAACTAGGATCAATCCAACCTAGATGTTTAAGCTTTATTAGTGGTTAGAGGTAGATTAAGCCTAAAAATGGGAAAATGGATCCAAAAGCCTTCAAGGCTTAGGCTAGGTTAGAAATGTGCCTAAAATGTCCTCCAGAATGTTTTTACATCATTCGAGGACGGTTGGAGATCATTAGAGTTTGTTTTATGCAAAGTTGTCAATGTTGTCAAAATGTTGCATGACAACATTTGCAGTTTTTAAAAGTTGCATGACAACATTTGGCAGAATAGGATTCTCTTCAAAGAATGACGATGGGTCTTAAATGTAACGGCCTACAATCATGGACAAGGCATATTTAGTGGTGATGGATTCCATTTCCGAGGAGAGACACAGTGGACAGATATATTGAGTGATTTTGGAAATTGAATGAGAAAGCTCTGAGTTCTGGTTTTCGCATAGAGTCGACTTGTTTTGAGTTTGTGAGTTGATAGATGGATTGAACTAAGTGAACCAGGGTTGTATTAGCGTGGTAGAGATAGTTTTAAGAACTTTGGATTCAATAGTGAAGTTGTTTTGAGTTCATTAGATTAGCTTTTTAAAGTGTTTTGCAAGTAGAGTAGTTACTGGTGTTGTTTTGGTAGTTTGAGGAAACATGGCTTCCCCGTAGCTATCTACCGTGCAAATCATCACGGCCCTGAGGGATATAGAAGGGAAGCCATTGTACAGTGTACATATGGAAGGAGGAGCTCAAAAGAGTCAACTAGCTAATTTTAAGGTCATGCCCTAGGCGAGTCCAGTGTGCCCGGCTAGGTGCAAGACAATGAGCTAATGACGTGCAATTGCAGGGGAAGGATGGAACCAAGCATGGTTTCGGAAGCATAGAGGTCCTACACATACCTTCCGAGAGGATTGAGCATTGGCCAATCCATTAAGATAGATTTTCGAGCAGAAATCAGAAGATTGCTAAAAATAGCCCTATTTGTCCTATTAGCGCTGAATTCTAGGAATTCATTGTCCGAGCATCCTAGAACCTTAAGACCACCAAAATCCTTCAGGTCTCGAAAAAGGGTGTCAGGATATCAAGTTTGTTTTTGGGAGTGTTTGGAAGTTTTGTGAGAGAAGTGGGAAAAACTCACTGTTACTCGGGCTTCATTAATTGAGCAAGCTCACTGTTACTCGGGTTTCATTAACTGAGTAGGCTCAGTGTTACTCGGGCTTAATTAACCGAGCAGGCCTAAAAGACAAAATCCCTCGGTTGTCTTGAGATCGTTTGTAGAACTATTGATGTCCTTTTCGAATGGGATCGTGTGGGAGGCAAGAAGTTGTCTTAGCAAGAGTTTCACCCCCTGCAACACTTGTGAAGAGTTTGCACTTGGAGTCATCCAAGGAAGAGTGAAGAGTTGAAATAACCTTAATGTTAGTGATCCCTCAAGGTGAAGCACAAAGAGACTAACTCTTGGAGTTGAGTTAGGATAGTCTTAGGCCAAAAGAGCAAAGACTCTTAAGGTCCTAGAAGTGAGCTTAGGATCTAGAGAAGGCTACGACAAGTAAAGTCCTAGATAGTGTTTGTGCAAGCACACCTTGGAGCATCTCTATCAGATTGGTATCAGAGCTTGTTTGATCAGGCTTGTGGTGAATGTTCCAACCAACAGAGTCAGTAGGAGAGTCTACAATGGTGACAAATGTAGAGTTGGCAAAGAAGGTAGATGAGCAGGAAGAAGAGAATAGACTGCTCAGAGAAAGATTGGCACAATTGGAACACAAAGAAGACCAAGTGGATGAGAAGACTGAAGAAGTCAAGGATAAGATTGAAGGAACACAAGGAGGTTTGTATTGAGGACGAGGTCCTTGAACCAGATCCTGTACTCACAAAGGAACCATTCCTAAAAGCACTAAAGGCTTTGAGTGGTAAGGCATTGGAAGGAGTTCCTATCTTCACTGGAAAGATGGAACCAGCGATAGTCCTAGATTGGATTGAAGGATTAGAAAATCACTTTGAATGTGATGGTATAACAGAAGCCTAATAAGTGAAAGTGGCAAAGGCTAGACTAAGACGGTTTGCACTCACTTGGTGGAAATTTATCCAAGATGAGAGAGAGAAGGAAGGAAAGAGACCCATTGCTACATGGAAGGCTATGGTAGCCAAAGTCAGAGAAGCATATGTACCTGAAGACTATGAGATTCAGTTGCATAAAAGGAGGCAAAGTCTTAGGCAAAAAGACTTGGATGTTAACTCTTATACCAAAGAGTTTCAGAGGCTATGCATGAGATCAAGAGCTGCAGAAGAGGAAAGTGTGAAGGTAGCTAGATACCTTAATGGTCTAAAATGGACTATTCAAGATGAGTTAAGTTTACTCACTCCTACTACTGTTCAGAGATGCACCAACTTGCAATAAAGGTGGAAGAAAAGATGAGAAAGAAACAAGACTCCAGTAATACCAGAGGCAGAGGTAGAGGAAGAGATAACAAAGGACAAAGAAGTGGAAATGGTGGTAGAAGTTCAGAGTCCAAGAATCAAGGAGAGACTAAGTTGACAGAACAACAAGAAGGAAGCTCAAGTAGAGGAAGCTTCAACAAAGGAAGAGGCTCTAACAATAATTGGAGAGGAAGAGGCAATACCCAAGGAAGGGGTTCCTACTTTGCAACAATGAAATGCTATCACTGTAATCAGTTGGGACATCCTGCCTATAGGTGTCCGAAGAAGAGCTCTACTTCTCAAGGAGGAGACGAGAGAGTTAATTTTGTGCAAGAGGAGTCTAGTGGTGGAAACAAACACCCTGAGATACCCCTAGTTTCAGAGGAAGGGGATAATCTGATGATAAGAACACTGATCAAAGAACCAGTAAAAGAGGAGCCAAGCCAGAGAAGATCACTTTTTAGAGTGAAATGCAAGATGATGGGTAAAGTATGCAGAGTCATCATAGACTCAGGATCTACTGATAATATTGTATCAGAAGAAGTAGTCAGTAAGCTGAAATTGAAAAGGATTCCACATAGTAACCCATACAAGGTTACTTGGTTGAACAAATGACAACATGTCCTTGTGAATGAACAAGCATGGGCGGACTTCTCAATTGGAAGATATAAGGATAAGGTATTGTGTGATGTCCTGCCTATGGATGCATGTCACCTTTTACTTGGTAGACCATGGCAATTTGACAGATAAGCCATGCATGATGGAGTTAAGAATGCATATTCCTTTAAGAAGGATGGTGTGACTTTTAAAATATAGTCACTGTTAGAAGAAGGAGAAGTGAAGACTTCAGGTCCTAATGTCCTATTGGTGAGTGAGAAGGAGTTCCTGCAAGCTCTAGAAGAAGGAGAGGGAGTAGCATATGCTTTGGTTTTAAAACCAAAAGAAGAAGATGCAGAGAAGACAGTCAAGAAGACAGAGATTCCAAAAGAGGTACAAGAGTTACTTAAAGAGTACAGTGACATTGTCAGTGATGGACAACCTACAAGCCTACCCCCTAAGAGAACTATTAGTCACCAAATTGACAAAATGAGGAAATTGCCAAGCAAATCCAAGAGCTCCTAAAACAAGGCCTCATTAGAAAGAGTACTAGCCCATGTATCGTACCCACTGTCCTAGCACCTAAAAAGGGAGGAACTTGGAGGCTATGCACTGATTCTAGAGCTATTAACCAAATCACCATTAGGTATAGGTTTCCTATTCCTAGGATAGAAGACCTAATGGACTATTTAGGAGGAGCAAGGTACTTTACAAAGATTGACCTAAAGAGTGGTTATCACCAAATCAGAGTCAATGAGGGAGATGAATGGAAGACAACCTTGAAAACCACAGAAGGTTTATATGAATGGCTTGTAATGCCATTTGGGTTATCAAATGCCCCATCTACATTCACGAGACTTATGAATGAAGTCCTAAAAGACTACATTGGCAAATTTGTAGTAGTATATCTACATGATATACTAATCTTTAGCAAGACTAAAGAGGAACATCTCAGACATCTACAGATTGTTTTCAAAAGATTGCATGAAGAAAAGATTATGATCAATTTGGATAAGTGTGAATTCCTCAAGCAGGAGTTAGTATATCTCAGTTTTGTATTGTCTCAAGGAAGCCTCAAAATGGATCCAAGCAAGGTAGAAGCTATTGTCAATTGGCCTACTCCCAAATTTGCAACAGAGGTAATAAGTTTTCATGGTCTAGCTCAGTACTATAGGAAGTTCATTAAACAGTTTAGTGCTATTTGTGCTCCTATGCTAGACACCATAAAAGGGGGAATGAAAACAAAGTTTATATGGAATGAGCAAGCTGACCAAGGATTTGAGTTGCTGAAGAAGAAGATTGCCACTCAACCTATCTTGATATTACCAAGCTTTGAGAAGCTCTTCACAGTTGAGTGTGATGCTAGCAATATTGTTATTGGAGCGGTACTAAGCCAAGAAGGGAGACCAGTGGCTTTTCAGAGTGAGAAGCTCAGTGATGCTAAGAGGAAGTATTCTTCCTATGACTTAGAGATGTATGCTCTAGTCCAAGCACTAAGAAAATGGAGGCACCATCTGCTTCCAAAGGAATTTGTGGTCCATTCAGACAATCAAACACTTAGCTTTTTGAATTCACAAGACAAGCTCAGTCACAAGCACATGAAATGGGTGGAGTACTTGCAGGCTTACACCTTCAATGTCAAGCACAAGAAAGGAGTGCAGAACAAAGTGGCTGATGCACTTAGTAGAAGACTTCTGACAGTACAAGAAGTACAATTGCAGAGCATGGGTATTGATAGTTTCAAAGATCTACGGGCATATATATATATATATATATATATGATTATCGTGCGGAGTTAAGGATATACAAGAAGACACAGAAATCGATAAGTGCTGAGTACCTTGACTACGACATAAGATATATATATATATATATATATTTCACTCTGCTTTCACAGTGATAATAAAATGTTGATCTTCACACATGGTGTTCGCATATTAGCTGCAGTTTGATCTCCTTCAAATTCAGCAATCAACTTCATATTGTGTAACAGTGATATTTTGTCATAAGCAAATATACAATTGAGAGGTATTTTTTGAGAATTATTTTAATTTCCTACCTTCGACAATTCTGATCTAGTTTTAACATGGTATCAGAGCCAGTCTAAGGAAGATCCAATCAGATTTGGTTAAAAGGAAAATCCAACTATAATTTGCATTATTTCTGAAATTTATATTTCATTCATCAAAATGACAAATGGAGTTAGATTCGAAGATCATCTTGAAGGAGCCTCTAATTTTGTCTCATGGAAATTCAGAATTATGCTCACTTTAAGAGAGCATGAATTAGAATCTTTTGTAGAAAATGAGGTGGTCATGCCAAAGAATGATGAAGAAAAACAACAATGGAGAAAGAACAATAATAAGGCTACGAAGCTGTTGGTAGATGCTGTCAAGGATCACATAGTACCAATTATCTCAAAATTGGACACTGCCTACAAAATGTTTTCAACATTAGTAAGTGTGTATGAGATAAATAACACCACCAGGGCCTTATCTCTTAAACAACAACTTCATCATGTGAAAATGAAATATGGAGAATCTGTGACATCATACTTCATGAGGATTTCAGAGCTAAGAGATCAGCTCTCCACTATTGGTCATTAACTTGAAAGCAAAGAATTATCAACGTTGGCCTTAAATGGGCTCACAACATCATGGGAGTTTTTCATTCAAGAAATAAGCGCTCTTTCAAAGTTTCCCAAGTTTGATAGACTAAAAACAGATTGTAGTAAGGAAGAATCCAGACTGATCACTCGAGGACTAAATCAAAGTACCACAAATGGAGACATTCAAGTTCTAAACTCTCACTCCCACAAAAGGGTCAAGAAGAGGAACTTCAAGAGAAAGGACATAGAAACAAGTGGTAAAAGATCAAATAAGAAAAGGAGAGACATGTCTCAAGTACAATTCTTCAGATGTGACAAGTATGGTCATTATGCAATGAACTGCCCAGATAGATAGAAAGCTCAAGCATCCATAGTTGAAGTTGGAAAGACAAGCATGGAAAGTAATTCAGATAAACTTGTATTCTATTCAGCTCTTTCAAGTCAAGTCAACCAACATTAATACCTAGGTAATTGATAGTGGAGCATCACACCACATCACTGGATTTCGAGAACATCTAGATAGTTTGGTGGAGAGCTGAGATGAGGAAGTAAATATCGGGGATGATTCAAACTACCTCGTAAGAGGAATTGGAACTTGCACCATAAATCTAAATTCAAGCATTTCTCTCCAACTCACAAGTTTATTGTTTGTACCTGGAATCAAAAGAAACCTAGTATCCATTTCTGCACTTGAAGATAAAGGACACAGAATCACCTTTATGGAGGGCAAAGTTCTAACATGGCCTAAGAACTCAAACATTGAGAAGGCTCATACAATAGGAGTAAGACATGGATGTCTATACAAACTATGCACTTCACCTTCTCAAGCCTTATTACACGAATCAATAAAAACAAATGAGATATGGCACAAAAGATTAGGACATCTTCATTTCCATGCCCTCCCTTCATTAGAGAAAATGTTAATAGGTCTACCTATACTTAAGCATCAACATGAAGGAGCATGTAGAGGGTGTGTTATAGGAAAGAATACAAAATGGCCCTTTCACAATAGTGAAAGTAAATAAAAAAATGTACTAGAACTTATTCATTCTGATTTATGTGGACTAATGTCTGTAACCTCTTTAGGAGGATTCTTGTATTATTTTATCTATGTAGATGATTACTCTAGGAAAACTTGGATATATTTCCTAAAGTGTAAAGAATCTGAAGAAATTCTCGTGTGTTTTAAAGAATTCAAAGCCCTAGTGTTTGTACCAGGAATCAAAAGAAACCTAGTATCCATTTCTGCACTTGAAGATAAAGGACATAGAATCACCTTTATGGAGGGCAAAGTTCTAGCATGGCCTAAGAACTCAAACATTAAGAAGGCTCATACAATAGGAGTAAGACATGGATGTCTATACAAATTATGTACTTCACCTTCTCAAGCCTTGTTACACGAATCAACAAATACAAATGAGATATGGCACAAAAGATTAGGCCATCTTCATTTCCGTGCCCTCCCTTCATTAGAGAAAATGGTAATAGGTCTACTTGAACTCAAGCATGAACATGAAAGAGCATGTAAGGGTGTGTTCTAGGAAAGAATACAAAATGGCCCTTTCACAACAGTGAAAGTAAATAAAAAAATGTACTAGAACTTATTCATTCTGATTTATGTGGACCAATGTTTGTAACCTCTTTAGGAGGATTCTTGTATTATATTATCTTTGTAGATGATTACTCTAGGAAAACTTGGATATATTTCCTAAAGTGTAAAGAATTTGAAGAAATTCTTGTGTGTTTTAAAGAATTCAAAGCCCTAATAGAAAATATGTCTGGGCACAGAATCATAACCCTAAGAACAGACAATGGGGGAGAATATACTTCAGAAATCTTCAAAGACTTTTGTATTAATGCTGGGATTAAGAGGGAGCTTACTGTTCCCTATAATCCTCAACAAAATGGGGTTATAGAAAGAAAGAATAGGACAATTTTTGAAGCTGCCAGAGCTAGGATGCATGATCAAAACTTGGAAATTTCATTTTGGCTGAAGCCTCTAGGACTCCTGTTTATATCCATAATAGATGTCCTCATCCAATTCTAAACAACAAAATCCCTGAAGAAATGTTTACTGGGATCAAACCTGACATAAGACACCTAAGAATCTTTGGTTGTCCAGTCTACATTTATGTAACTAAGGAAAAGAGATCTAAGTTAGAGCCTTCAAGCAAGAAGGGAATATTTGTAGGATACAGTGAAACATCCAAGGCCTACAAAATCTTCATACCTGGACAGAGAACAATTGAACATAGCAGGGATGTCATCTTTGAAGAAGATATAGCATTCAAAAGATCCAAGAGTACTCATGAAGTCGAAGATCAAGAGACAACTCTAAATTTGGAAGAGGATCATACTCCTGAGATTTAGAGGGAGACTCATAATGATGAAGGACAAAATGAGGCCATGGATCCCATAGAAACTAATGTAAATAAGAAGACGCCACTTTGGGCAAGAAAGATAATCCAAGAGGCAGAAAAATATGCTGCCCCAGAAAGAACCTTCAAAGAAAGTAAAAGACCTCACTGGTATTCCAGTTCTGTTGCCTTAATGAGTGAGATGTTAAAAATTGAACCTTCTAGTGTTGAGGAAGCCACCAAACTCCAAGTTTGGAAAGATGCTATGATTGAAGAATATCAATCCATCATCAAGAATGATGTCTGAGACATTGTACCTAGACCAAAAGGGAAATCAGTAGTTTCTTCAAAATGGCTATTCAAAATCAAGCATGCTGCAGATGGTAGTATTGAAAAATACAAAGCATGGTTTGTTGCCAGAGGTTTCTCTTAGAAAGAGGGAATTGATTATTAAGAAACATTTGCTCCTGTTGCTCATTACACTTTCGTCAGAGCAGTAATTGCTATAGCAACATCAAAAGGATGGAAAATCCATCAAATGGATGTTAAGACTGCATTCTTGAATGGGGTAATAGAGGAAGAAGTCTACCTAGAACAACCAGAAGGATTTGTCATTCATGAAGCCAACTCACATGTCTGCAAATTAAAGAAAGCATTGTATGAGCTTAAACATGCACCTAGAGCTTGGTATGAAAGGATTGATAAATACCTTTTGGGATTGCATTTCTCCAAAAATGATGCAGACCAAAATCTCTACTTCAAGGAAATTAATGGTGAAATGTTGATCCTTATATTCTATGTGGACGACTTATTGATTACAGGAGAAGATCATTTAATTACCAAATGTAAACAAGATCTAGCCTCAAAATTTGATATGAAGGATCTAGGTATTCTGCATTACTTCCTAGGATTAGAAGTTTGGCAGTAGGACTATGGTATCATCCTAAACCAAGGGAAGTACACAATTGACATCCTGAAGAGATTTGGTATGATGGAGTGTAAGTCCATGACTACACCTATGGAAACGAATCTACATAAATTAAAGAAAGCAACAATCAACTCAGAATTTGCAGATCCTACACTATACATGTAGATAATTGGGCCCTTGATGTATTTGGTCAACACTAGGCTTGACATTTGCTATGTGGTGAATTCACTCAGTCAATTTATGTGTGAACTAAAGCAGATACATCTGGTTGCAGCGAAACACATCTTGAGATACCTGCGAGGCACTATTGGACATGGTCTCAAATACAAAAATGTGGAACTAAATTGTAAAGAGCCTGCTTGGCTCTATCCCAGATTTAACTTGCAAAGTTTTATTTATTTTGAAATTGCCATAATATACAAATTTTTCAAACATGGTTTGCTAGGTAAAACAATGATTCCACCAATATTATTTAACCCATCAATTACATTGAAAATCCAAACCACCATGCATTCTATTTAATTTAAAAAAATTCAGAACTCCAACTACAATTATCAGCACCATCTCTGAATATTCTTAAAGATTACGTCTATACTGCATAACTAAATTTACCTTCAGCATTAAATTCCAAATTTCCAAATATCATATATGCAGCACATCCAAAGGAAGAAACAACTATTAATTTATTGTACCTGCGAAGACACTTCTCACGCCTGGAAATTCTTGCTAGAAGTTTATTTTTATTGTTTTACTGTTGTAATGATTCAATGCTGATATGACCAGACCAAGCCAAGTTGGATATCGAGTGGAAAAAGCAACTATTACCCCAACACAACCTTCCATACGTTGGCCATGAAGTATGAGGAAACGCTCCAAATAGATCCTCATGCGTGCTGGAAACAATACACAATTCACTGAGACCATGCGTCCCAATTCAAAGTGCCAAAACTGAATGAATTTACAATTCAATCAGCCACAAAATTCTGAAACCCTCTCTTTCGAAACCCTTGTAGAAAAATCGTAAGTGAAAAAATCATAGCATAATGAAATCGATTTCCCCAAAATGCCTTTATAATGTCTTCTTTACAAATCGATCCCTAAATTCAACTTCACACTTTTCACTTAAAAACACACTTAATAATATAAGCCCATAACTCCATTTTGACTTCATATAACCTTTTAATGAGCTCATATAATTAATCATTGACTTAGGCAAATAATGATTATTTAACGAAGTAAACTTAGTTAAATAATTATACGCAAATAACTCCAGTCACCAAAAACGAGGAGTATCAACTGAACCTGTGTGCCCAACTGTCATCCACAAATAGTAATTGGCCAAAAATAGTAAGTCCCTAAAACTGGAAACTCTGCAACTGACTCCACAACTCCATTGATACCAATGTACATGCGCCCTGCTAAAAATAGCAATCAAGACGAACACCCAAAATAAACACTTACTATAAATAGTAAGTCTGTCAATCTGACCCAAACGAAGAGTAATCCTGGCAATCCTTTAAACTTCCGCTGCTCCACTCTGATAAAAACATCGCCATGCTTCAACTTGTGAAACAATGAATCATGATCCCAATGAAGTATCGTACCAAACATAACAATGAATCATGATCCCAAATCATCACGTTGTCATATTCATCAAATATGAGAGGATAGAAATATCTCGAAGGGCTATTAGCATACACCTCTCCCATGGATGTGAAAACCTCTCCCATGGATGTGAAATATAATCATCCTAAGTGCATGATCAGTCATGCCAAACCACCATATGCGGCTGTTATGAATCATAACAACATTTATCCAACTGAGAACCTTGCTCCAAATGAAGCAAATAGTACCTCTAACGACAAGGGATGATGGTGTGTCATCAATGTGCCAACCTTCAAAAGGGAGAAGATGAGACAAACCTTCCCAATTCCACCAATATTCTGAAATCTTTGTGATCCGTAGTACAAAGCAACTATCCAACACCAATATGTGGGCCACAACCCAATGGATTGAGGTTGAAATGCTTCTCCATATGTGTAAATCATTATGCAATGTCCCAAGACTCAGCTGAAAATTATCCACTCCAACTAAATGCCACTCAACATGAATAACAATAGTCATGCATATCTCATTGCCTAAAGATGGATCAACTCCTCGCTCTAATAATGCATCATGAGGGAATAGTGTATTTGTGACTTCTCCAAGAGTGTCCCCATGTTCACAAAAAGGATCCTCATCATAAGAGTGGTGTGTTAACACACCAATCGTCCCGCACTCATTTTCATTTGCTGATCTAAAATTAATTTGTGATAAATCTGAAACGCCAACTTTAATCACATACTTGTCTATCCAATCTTGAATGTCTTTGTTGCAAAGTTCGGATTTAGGCTCATGTGATGACATAGAACTGCTGATCATATACTGAAAATCAGAATTCCCTGGCCATTCTAAGATTAGAACAGCATCCTGTCTAGTGTAGTGAAGCAACTTGTCTAGTGTAGTGTGTTGCCTGACTTTAAGTCACCCATCTTTTTGGCAATATTGGTCATATCAAGTCAGTCTAGTCAGTCTTGAGTCCAGGTCTAAGTCTTTTATAGGTAGGAAATCTTTGCCAGGTTTCTCTTCCATTGCCTTTTGTTCTAAGCCCGGTGGGATG
>MU223739.1:2876286-2890755 GCA_018584345.1 Thuja plicata
TCACTAACTTGTTCAAGTTGCCCTTCGCCCTTGTCATATGCAAGCTTATCAATACTCTGTTCCTGCTTGAGACCTCTCAACAATTGTGCCACTTCCTCCAATGTTTCAGACATGTTGATGTACAACTTTTCTGATCTCTTAAAGAAGGCTTTAACAACAACATCCTCTCCATCACCCATACTGAAACCCTTATTCTCTCTCTGAAAATACTTTTATGCTCTTTTGCTCATGAATCAAATCCACAACTGGCAAGACTTAGGCTCTGATACCACTGTAAAGACCTTAAGGTCTATATGATCTGAATTTTGTTTTTCTCAACTATTTAATTCTTAAAATAAATAACTGATTACACAATATTGATTCAGAAAAAGAAATAGTCAATAATACTTACACATATCCAAATCATTAAATAACAAGTTTTACCCAATAACTGTAAATTCAGGAATATATTTGTATTTGAAACTGATATAGAATTTCTTCACACCAGTAATTTAAGCTTTCAGATTACACAAAACTCAATATAGAGTTCGAACAGTAACACAGCAAAGAATAACTCTTGAGGGTTTCGTCCCAAGACCATGTAGAGCTTGAACAACAGCCTACATCAGCAAAGGTGGTCTCTTGGGGGTTCCGTCCCAAGATCCGAAACATGCACAAAGGCAAACCAAAATATAAAAACATAACCAAAAAACCTAGCAGAAACTTCTATATATAGCTACTTAGGGTGGTTCATTAACTTGCCGTGCAAGGCAAGTAAACAGTCTGATTTGGCCCCTTTCTAGAAGTTGGTAGAAGATACAAAACATAAATAAAACAAAACAATAATCTAATTTTCTTCTAGGAGACAACTGCTATAACAAGACAAAACTAATCTAATTTCCTACTAGGAGACAATTGTCACTACAAGACAAAATTGGGCTTCTTCAAGAAGTTGGTGGTTTTTACTAGAAACTTCAAGACCAAAATCTGATTCTTTGCTTCCAACACAAGATAAGACTGCTCAGCTGGCAGCAATTTGATCTTTTCTTGATTTTTCTGGAAGGAGATGAAACTTCATAGTTGGCAGCCAACACTGTCCTCCAGGCCAGGTGGCCTCAACTTTATGGGTTCATTACAATGGTAGGACTAATTTGGTCAGCGCCATCGTCCTAGTGGTGTCCAAAAATGATATTGTCCATGGATTAGGAACTTGGATGTCGCTCTGATGCTTTGTTTGAAAATCTCCATGAAATTGTTGGACTTATTCGCTAACCGTGGACTATTTCAACAACTGACAGCATCCCACTCACTTTTTCAGATTCGAATCTTCTTGTCTTAGTCCACCTTCTCTAGATCTGCAACACTTCACATTTCGATCTGAAAACCTGCACATAAGAGGGAGAAAAATGGTGTTTGTGTTGTATAGGGGCTTGTCTTAATCAAGCCTCAGAAGGATTTAACCTTAATCTGAAGTTCAATGCTGAATATCACAAGATTATACCTCAAGCTTAATGATGTTGGTGAATGCTAATGCTCCTCAGACAAGATCTTCAAGTGCTGGTGCAACAACATGACACCTCAAAACAAGATCAAACATGAAAGCTCCTTGACATGATGCATATTGCAACTTATTGCTGCTTAATGCTCAGATCTGAAGAATTTTGGCAATACTAGAAGACTTGTGGATGTAGGATGAATGAGAGGATGCTCTTATATAGGGTTCCCAAGGTATTTCATAAATTAGGCCAACCTCCAATGATCGTATGCGAATATCGAAATCAAATAATAACCTGTGGGAACCAACATGTTACCATATTTAAAATTGGGCCCATTTTGGAGGAACCATGTACCTAGCGTTAGAGTCCACTAGGGCCATGGTGCCTAGCGCCCTAGTCGACCAGGACTATGGCGCCCAACAGCATAGTCCACCCAAAAAAGGCTGGATCAGTGACAAATGGAACATGCATGGCTCAGGATATAGGATCTGATCTCCACACTAGCACATGACAATAGTTTGACAATGAGGGGGCCATAAATAGGCTCGGAAAGAGCAATGAGGAGACACACTAAGGGCACAAAAGGGATTGTGAAATTGGAAGGGGTTACAATTTACAACACTATAGCTAGTATCAGAATTCGTCATGTGTGGGAGAATTATAGTAATCTGCACCTCAGATTGGCTGCTAACCCTTACATGAAAGCTCAACTGCTGGAATATGGCCCTTGGTTAGTGGCTGGTGCAGGTGAAAAACCTCTGGCCCTTATGAAGGCTTCACGACAGACCCTGCTAATTTGGATCTTTCTATATTTTCCTGTTTACGCTTGTTAATAATAGTTTTGTGAGAGGACTTGGCCTTGAAGATCACTGTATCATTAATAAAATTTGGAGCACCCTTTTTTTCTTTGTCTTCTTCATGCAGTGCAATGGTGGGTATGCTAGAACATCCTTTTTTTCTTTGTCTTCTTTCATGCAGTGCAATGGTGGGTATGCTAGAACTTTAGTTGTTAACAATCTTTAAAAGCTTATTAAGTTTTTAATTTTTGGGTTAGATTTAGGAGAAGTATTGCTACTTGGGTCCCTTTTTACAGCCTACCCAATGAAATTCTATTGCCAATGCTTGAATCTAGGAGTTTCTTGATATTAAGGTGGTGTAGGAGTACAAACTGGCAAGAAAGTACCATTAGGCCTTGGTGTGTGAGGTTGGCCAACCTGTGAGGGATATAAGGCTGAGACTTTCTGAGGGACCCTTTCCCCTAAAAGAAGCTTCAGGACTTTGAAAATTGTAAACAAGATGTGACTACAACTGTTGAGCAACTTTTTATGTGTGATATGATTTCAGCACCTGAGGTTGCTATTCCTGGAAGACTTGCCAGTCTGCACTCCAGATTGTTTACTAACCTTTCCAGGAAAACTCAAGTACAGGAACAGCCCTGTGCTTCTGGCTGGTGGAGGTGAAAAGCCTCTGGGCGATTTATGTTTATCTTAAAGATGTTCAATTGTTGGAGAAGGAATGTCCTTGAAGATCAGTGTATTCTTTTGGCTAAAACAGTAAAACATGAACATTCTTTGTCTGTTGTGTTTTCTGTCGTGCAGTTGCAGTCATGGGGCTGAAAATTTTTAGTCTATTGAACAAGTAGTGCTGCTTGGGTTTGGTGAAGATTATAATGTTTTATCAGTGTTGCAAATCTATTAAGTCAAGGCCGTTAAGCAGTCCTGAAAATTGTAGTTCTCATTTTCAGTTTAAATATAATTATCAAAATCTGTCTAAAAATGACATGAGAATGAAGACATATAAGCTGGCATTCTTCAATAACTATGAAGAGAAGTATTTATAACCAAGAGTCAGCTCTCAAAACTCTTCAAGTTTGCTCTAAGAGTATGCTCTGAAACAGAAGGCTGTCAAAATAACTCTAGAGTGTAATTGATTGATGATATGTTTGAAATGAGAAATTTATTGTGGTTGTCTCCATATGGGAGTGTGTTCTTCCATTTATTTTTCTTTTCTATTTTAGCCTTTTAATTTTTGTGGAATATGGTTCAAGTTTTGATGCGTATCTTAGCTTTCTATGGATCATATGTTACAGGAATGTTATAATATGTGTTAGGTACAAGAAAATATACATCTCAAAGGAGTATCTTGTAATATAGGTTTTGACTGGGTGCCTCTGCTTCATAATTTCTTTTAAGCAGTCAACATGGCATTTGTATTTTGAATTTTTAATATGGACAGATCTATAAGTTAGTTTGACTTGTCTGGAAGGAAATGCAGTTTGAGGATTATATCGTGCATTGTTTTGGAGAATTGTATGCTTTCCTTTCTGCATGTTCTTTTAATTAACGCTTGTGCTTGAAATTCAATATTGAAGTCTACAATACCTAGAATTATCTCCTTTATTATGTTTTGGTTCTGGGCCTTATGGATCAAAGATTCTATCTGTTGTCTTTGAGAGACTATGTTTTCTGTTGACACTTTAATGTCTTATTGCAGAAGCAATGCAGAAGATGTCAATACAACCGACAGATTCTGGTAATGGGTTAGAAATCTCTTCAGGTCCTTACCCGGAACGGCCAGGTGTGGCTGATTGTTCATTTTATATCCGCACTGGCAGTTGCAAGTTTGGTATGAATTGCCACTTCAACCATCCTCCAAATAAGAAACAGGTATTTGGTCCTTACTGTGAAAGTGTGTGCAAATGTTTGAGCCCTGATCATCAACTGCTAAAATTAAAAAAATTAATTATTAGAAAAGGAGAATGTGGAGTTTTAATATTTTGCCCCATGATAATAATGAAAATGTTCTAGCTCCAGAATTTGTACGGCCATATAATTTTAGGTAATTCACAGTTGTGAAGAGCTGTACCAAAAGATATAATTAAATTTTTTTCCAATGGATTGATATTTACAGAATACAATTAAAATTAGCTGAAGACTCCATTTTTTTTCAGCAATAGTGAAATCAACCGAAATGAATCAGAACTCAGGATACTGAAATGAATCCAAAAATCCAAAGGTGTTGCATTGACAGAAGGTGACCACACTGAATTTTATTGGAGTTCTCATTTAAAAAGTTCCAAAGGTGTTGCATTGACAGAAGGTGACCACACTGAATTTTATTGGAGTTCTCATTTAAAAAGTTCCTAAAGGTGACCTATTTTGCATATCGATTATTGTTTGAGCTGCTACTGCCAAAAAAATGTTGGTTTACTCCTTTGAAATGCAACATTGCCTGAATCATATTCATCATAGTTTTGTTCATCCTTTTGATTAGTACATTTAATCGAGGAGTGTGCGGAATTATGAGATGATGTTAGGTCCTAGTTTTTTCTTGAGATAGTCTTCAAACACCTTTAATGTGGATTCACTGCCATTATTAGTCTTTAGTGTGGCAATATGCAATCATGCATCATATGAAACCTATGCTCCATGGGACACATCCCTTGGGTTTTTTGACCTGCTCCCGTTCCCAGTATGGTATGGGGACACAGGGACGCCATTTTACCGTCCCCCTCTTGTACCCTTTTCTGCGAAATTCAGAAATGGTCCCCGAAATGGCTTTGAGAGTGGTCGGGGATGACGAGAAGTCCTTGGGATGGCTAGGGGACTCCTATTAGACCCTAGCCGTCCCCTATGGCCCAAGCCATTTTTGGACGGCTAGTTTTAAAAAATAACACATTTTTAAATTTGAAAAAAGGCTAGCTGGCCCACAAGGACACCCAAACCACATTTAACAATACCAAAACCTAATCTAAGCATAAAATAACCAAGAAGAAGAAAACCTAGGATGTCAGTTCAGGTTCAGATTCGAAGAACCGGTTCGCCAATACGGCAAATTGGGTTCGTTATTTTATATATATATATATATATATATATATATATATATATAATATGAAGCCTAGAAGCATGAGTTAAGATTAGAATGTCACATAGTATCATAAAACATTTAAACACCATAAACATGTAACATGTAATCATGAATCATGATCATATTACCATAGCATCATATTGACATATACTCAAGTTCAACATCAAAGATTCAAAACATTAAAATGTCAAGTGATAAATCATAACATCAAGTTCAAGTATCATTGTTTCAAGTTGAACTAATGGATTAAAAATTTATTAATATTCTTCTTCTTCATCATCATCATCATCATCTTCTTCTTCTTCTTCTTCATCTTCTTCTTCTTCTACATTGGCATCAATTGACTCACAAACAAAGCTAAGGCCAGTGGGATCAGCTGCACCAATAACATTATTGGTGTCAAAATCTTCAAATTCATCAAGTGCAAGCTGAGAAGTGGAAGCCAACATAAGCCTTTAGAATCCACTTTTTAGGGTTGTGGATGTTGTTAGATGGAGCTTAATCAGACTCAGAGGTTAATTTTACCCCACTTTTATTGGCGCAGTTTCCCCCTAGATTTTTCAACGGGGGTTTGGGGGCAGCGCCCCAAGATGGGATCAAGGGGCAGCGCCTCGCGAAGCCAAAAACGACTTTTATTATTGTACAAAGGCACCGGGAGTTATTTTTCTATTTGTCGACATCAGAATGGTTTATCAGTTTTTGTCAGTATGTGTGCACAAAAAGTCAATCTTTTCCTTCATTTCATTCTTGATCTCATATCTCCCTATCAACTATCCCCTTTAAGAAGGATCACGATACTCATTAAGTGCTTAAACCCTTTGAGCCCATTGGATCATTTTCCTTCCTAATATCTAATAGGAAATAAGATCACTCCCTTTTAAGTTTTTAACTGTTTGATCCCCCATTTCTTATTGTGCATTTTTGGTGAAACCGATGCATGACATTTCCATTCTAATTTGGTGTCTAGATTTGGTTTTTTATACATTACATTCTTAGATCTGATTTGGGTAGCTTTCATTTTCACCACAGAGTTTAGTAAATTAGATTGGTGTGTGATATCTCATGTGGCTACATTCCTTCTTACTTCCATTTATCTATCACATGAAGTAGATAATACTGTCTTGCATATCATGGTGTTTGCTTTCCTTCATGGTATTCTTGCATATGGCATCACGAGAATTTCAAATATTCTTCCTCCTTACAAAGCATTCTTCAAGACTTTTATTCATATTTCATGTAATTTTCATATTAAATTTTTAACAAAATGCATGGAATATGTTAATTACATAAGGGTCTTTGTTGAAAATGATGGACATAAAGATGACATTGGCATAAATAACCTTAATCCTTCTCTTAGGGTGGTGTCTTTTAGTAATAAGGATAGAGATCCTACTCCTAACAATCTTACATTAGTGATAGGAATCTCGATCTCCCTAAAGAGAACAATTAGGAATCTCGATCTCCCTAAAGAGAACAATTCCCCTCCTATTCCTCCTTATACTACACATTTTCATAAACCTTGTTGAAGTTTAGGATCAGATTATGTGACTTTTAATTTTCTTTTCTTCTTCTCAGATATGCAACACAATATGAGATCGACTTTCACAAATGATACTTTAATTTTACTTGATAATACACAATGAGAATATGAAAGTAATATAAGACAAATGCAGATAGAAATATTTCCAGAAATACTTGCTGATCGAATATGTATTAGACTTGCATTCAATTGTTGTATATGCTTGCCTTTGATCAATCAACAAATGATTATAAATATGGGAGACATGACACTATAGAGACTTGTCTCCTTAAGGAGACATGGCTCTATAATGCCATGTCTCTTCATAACACAATCTGCAGTTATCAACCAATAAAGCTAATCGGTATTTTGTAACTCAATGCGTACTGAACCGGTACCGATAACATAAGACACCCGATAACATATCATAACACTCGATAACATTTGCTTAATCATAACACCCGATAACATATTGTTCGATCGGTATTTAGTAAGTGTCCGATCGGTGATAATAAAGATGTCCCAATCGACATTTGTTATATGTTAATAAAATCAGTGTAATACAAAGGCATAACCGATACAGTAAATCGGTATGAGTGTTATTTGCTTTTTGTTCGATTCTCTCATGAATCGATATTAATATATTTGTGATGTTAATTTGATCAAGGCATTATTATTATGAGGAAAGATCAAAACATAATTTTCAAAATATAAATGTGTATATATAATAACAAAAATATCTATTATTATTATATATATATATATTGATATATCATAATTGATCTATTCTCATAATATTAATGTCTACTATATTTTTATCTGATCGAAGCTACAAACATTAACACTCCCTCTTAGTTAGACAAGATAAAATCCATCAATCCAAGAGAGCAACACAAAGTTAATTGTGAAAGTTTATTTTGATATCACATTATTGTGATATCAGAGATATGGTTTGACCAGGAATATCAAGTCTCATGATATTCACCATAACTCATAGATTCATAAAAATACCATCTTATGATATTGGGAGTATTGGTCACAAAATATCAAGTCGCATGATATTCTCCAAATACTCAGAGTAATGGCCTACCAACATCAAGTCTCATGATGTCCACCAAGTACTCAAAAGTTTATAAAGATATCATCTCATGATATCGGGAGCATTGGCCCGCAAAATATCAAGTCGCATGATATTCACCAAGTGCTCAGAGTAATGGCCTACCAACATCAAGTCTCATGACGTCCATCAAATACTCAACAAATATCTATAGGTGATGTGCACTTACCATAGGAACATTCATATCATCTATCATGATTTGTTTCAGCCATCATAAGATGTCTATCATCACGTTAGAAGATCAAAGCCTGTTTTAAGGAACTCAATCCACCATGCAAGATATCATCTATCATGATCTGTTTCAGCCATCATAAGTTGTCTATCATGATAAAAGATCAAGTTATTGTAAGATTGTCACCATCCAATAACTTTAACAAATACAAGTGATAATCATTGGAAGTCGTCACTTCCTCATGATTTACACAGGGCCCATATAGTAATGAAATAACATTAGTACAATAATCAATTTTCTAATCATATCAAGTTTACCTCAGAAGTGTTCCATCTTTATCAGTGAACTCCCTCTTAATCACAAGATATCTTGAAGTTCTTTAGAATACAAGTTTCTCTGAATACAAATCTGAATTACTGACTTTAGCAAGAGAAGCTTGAGGTTTAAGTCTGTCGGGACATTTTAATGCAGTGTGACCATATTTGTTGCATCTATAACATTGTATTGTAGAATTTGAATATCTTCATTTGTGGATTCCGCACTGATTCCTCTAGATATTAGATTACATTCTTCTTGAATGCAGTTAGCTTTTAGTCGATCTAATTTGGGAAGTTTGGAGCGAGCACTTATTCCTTGTCTGAAGTTTTCCCATGACATAGGGAGTCCATTTAAAGTTACCATAGTTAACTCTTTATTATCATAGATATGACCAATTGTTGAGAGTTGGTTTCTTAATTCTGTTATCCTCATAAAGTATGAGGTGATGGTTTCTCCTTTATTTATTTTAATATTAGAGAGTTGATTTTTAAGAGTAAGAATCCTGCTAGTGTTGTTGATCTCATACACATGTTTTCCAGGGCTTTGAACATTTCATATGCAAAATCCAACTTTGTGATAATAGGTAGTAGATGATCTTTTACTCCATCTACTAGTTGTTCCATTGCTCTGGTGTTGTGCTTTTCCCATTGGCTTTTCTCGTCATTCTCACTAGATTTAGGAGAATTTTCTACGACTATTTTTAACACATTCTTTCTTAGTATTAGCATCATTCATAGTTTCCAAGATTCAAAATTTGAAGCACCTTCAAGTCTGTCCTCAAGTCTAATTCCGTTCACCATATTGTAGGTACAAGATTTCAAAAAAATCTGATCTTGATCTTCCTTCGATCTAATTGGATCTTCCTTCAAGCGGTTAGACTTTAACGAAGGAACTTGTCTCTGATACCATGTTAAAGTTTAGGATCAGATTATGTGACTTTTAATTTTCTTTTCTTCTTTTCAGATATGCAACACAATATGAGATTGACTTTCACAAATGATACTTTAATTTCACTTGATAATACACAATGAGAATATGAAAGTAATAGAAGACAAATGCAGATAGAAATATTTCCAGAAATACTTGCTGATCGAATATTTATTAGACTTGCATTCAATTGTTGTATATGCCTGCCTTTGATCAATCAACAAATGATTATAAATATGGGAGACATGACTCCTTAAGGAGACATGGCTCTATAATGCCATATCTCCTCATAACATAATCTGCAGTTATCGACCGATAAAGCTAATCGGTATTTTGTAACTCAATGCATATTGAATATGGGAGACATGACTCCTTAAGGAGACATGGCTCTATAATGCCATATCTCCTCATAACATAATCTGCAGTTATCGACCGATAAAGCTAATCGGTATTTTGTAACTCAATGCATATTGAATCGACACCGATAACATAAGACATGCGATCTCATAAGGCACCCGATAACATATCATAACACTCGATAACATTTGCTTAATTATAACACCCGATAACATATTGTTCGATCGGTATTTAGTTAAGTGTCTTGATCGGTGATAATAAAGATGTCCCGATCGACATTTGTTATATGTTAGTTATGTTAATAAAATCGGTGTGATACAAAGGCATAATCGATATAGTAAATCAGTATGAGTGTTATTTGCTTTTTGTTCGATTCTCTCATGAATCGATATTAATATATTTGTGATATTAATTTGATCAAGGCATTATTATTATGCGGAAAGATCAAAACATAATATTCAAAATATAAATGTGTATATATAATAATAATATCTATTATTATTATATATATATTGATATATCATAATTCTCATAATATTAATGTCTACTATATTTTTATCTGATCGAAGCTACAAACATCAACAAGCCTAATGATGAATGTCCTTCTCCCTCTACATTAAAGGCTAATCACAATGTGGGTTATGACATTAATTCTCAACAAGGTTATAATGGATGAGGTCTTGGTATTAATGAACAAGGTGTAAAGGTCCTTATAGATCCACCTACACAAGTCACTAGAAATGGTATAAGATTTATACTTCTAGCCAACATTGTGCGTTCTTCAAATCCTATTGATCCTTCTTCTTCATAACCTAGACGTCCTTGTTTAGGAATTTTTTTACCAATACGATCCATTGTTACACCTCTTTTTGATGACTGTTTGGCTTTGGCTAAGAGAATCTTTTGACGACTTAAATATGATACTAACATAAGATTTCCTTTTCGACATTTTCTAAAGAATCAAAGATCTCATAATGGTGATTTTCGTTGTCTTTTTCATCATAGCAATAAATAATCTGTTGCTGATTGTATTGAATTTAGACAATTTGTTCAAGATTTAGTGGATAGATCTCTTATTTGCTTGACAACGAATCTTATACTTTTTCTTGATATAAAAAATATAGCTTCCCATTCCTTTTTCCTATTATGTTGCTCTACATAATGCAATCTTAGTAGCTTACTTCATTGTTGGCCCTTCGTTTTGCATGGTGCTATACTTAAATTTTCAATCCTTCATTTTGAGCAGCATATAGGTCCTCTTCCTTGTCTTTCCGCTTGGGGGGCAAGGTTCCTCTCTTTCATTCATTCTCATTTTTCAAAGGACCCATTTTCCCTTTTTGGATTTGTATAGTTTATAATGACATCCTTTGTTGCATGGAATCCTTTGTTTTACACAAAGTATTTCATCTTTGTTAACAATATTATTCATCCTTCAAATTTTATATCTATTATAGATGATCTTCTACTTGTGGTGCGTGATGTGTTGTCTTTTTTTCTTCAAAAGATCCATTGTCTTCGTTCTTTGTATCAATTCTAACATGATGTCCTTCCTTGCACGAACTTGCTTGTCTTAGGATCCTTCTCTTTTCCGAGATTGATATCCTTGTTTACAATCTCTTCCTTGCTTGGAAGTGTATATCTATTGCAATTGATCATTAACTTAGCATGCAAAATGTGTTATCTTTTCTCTTGCCTCTATAATTGGGTGGCAAAGTGTTTTCTTTGCATCTATTGTTCTTTTTCTAAGGATCCACTTTCCTTGGTGGAGTGGCATTTGTTTATTATGTGACATCCTTTTCTTATACGAAATTGTTTGTCTTGAGTCGGGATTTTCTTTGATCACAACCTCTTCCTTATTTGCAAAAGCATGTTCATCCTAAACAAATACCCTTACTTGGGGGCTTAAAGTGTGTGATTATTTATCAAGAATCCCTTTTTCACCTAGCAATAGGGGGACTAAAAGGGTGCATTCTTGTTCTCCTCTCCCTTTTTGTCTTGAAGGTGTTATTTTTTATGTTCAAGGCACTCCTCTCGGGGATAGATGTCCTGTAATGAAGCTCTCTTCCTTCCAAGGGTCTCTTCCCACTTGTTGCAAGATATCCTGTCACAATTATCTTTTCCTTGGCTAAGAAAAATCTTCCTTCTTTGCCAAGGTTATGACATACATTGTTGTTTTGAGGATATCTCCTTGTAGTTGGAAGTAGGTATCCTTGTTCAATTTTCCATAAGTTGTCACCATAGCCTTATGTTTCCATCTTAAGGAGGGGGCATACATGTGGCCTCCTTGTACATTATTTTGCAGATTCCTTTGGAGACTATGCTTTCATTAGGCCTAATACTCCTTTATCAATGGATCCCTTTGGAGACAATTCTTTACTTAGGATTGATCCTCCTATGGTGAATTTCCTTGTGGACAATGCTTCACTTGGTTATCCTTTTTGATGGGTTGACTAGCATAACACAACCTGCTAGACTATCAATTCCATCCTTTTGCGCCTCTATGTGTTGTTTTGCATTTTTCCTTGGAGACCATGTTTTCCTTGGATTTTTCAAAGGATCTGTTTGGAGACAATGCTTTTCTTAGGACTGATCCTTCTTTGGTAGATTTCCTTGTGGACAATGCTTCACTTGGTTACCTTTGGATAGGTTAAATTAGTATAACACAACTTGCTAGACTATTTAACCTATTCCGTTGCATTTTCAAGGTAGAGTAAACTAGCGTAACACAACTTGCTAGATCATCAATTTCACTTTGCTCCCTCTTTGGAATGAGTGGAACTAGCATAACACAACTTGCTAGCCTTTTTACTCTTTCCTCTCTTTTCTTTCATGGATCACCTAGCATAACGCAACTTGGTAGCCTTTCTACTCTTTCCTCCTCTTTTCTTTCATGGATCATGTAGCATAACACATCTTGCTAGCTTGTTGGATTCATGTTTTCTTTGTCTTTTCTCGATGCTCTCATAACTTTGCTAGTGGGTTAGAACATGGAGTCCTATTATGTCTTTAACAATTCTCCTACCCTTTCCATGTGACCACTTGTGCTTGCAATAGCTTTATGAATATGATACTAGTGGTTGAGACGTTTTCTCAATCGAGGTCTCTTCAACTAGTTGTTTTGGAGTTTTGTTTTAGTACTAACCCTTTGTTCTTTTATTGGTATCTTTTGTCTGTTTGTTTTTACTGTTTGTTTGTGCGCCCTTGCACGTGGTTGTTTGAGTTAAGATCTTTGTTTGAGGGTTTGTGTCCTTAAACTTAGTGATATTTTATCTCTTTGCAGTTTTACCCACGATCTCTCTCTCTCTCTCTTCTCCTTTACCCTGAGCATGAAATGGACTCATACTCCTAATGTGGGGGCCAAATGTACCGTTCTAAATTGTAAGCACCTATAATTAGATGCTCAATTAGGCCCCATTTTAGCATGTATGGGCTTCGACATTGATTTCTGGTACTTTAACCCCGATTCCATTTTCCATTCGACATCCTTGCTTCAATTGGGACGCCCAGTATAAATTTCGTTGGCTTTTGGGAGGAATAGGTTGACCTAGTCGTCCTATTCCCTCATATATTCTCCGAAATTTGAAGTAGAGGTTGGGCTCAACGGTTAAGCGAGAAATCCAAATTCCTGTCAGCCCTCTTTGAGTTTTGAGCTCCAAAATGCTTATGAGGGGTATATGAGCAACCTACATCTCCTCATTTGGATATAAGGCAATTGGAATCTAGCTCTCCTACAATCAAGCATTCTTAAGCAGATTTCAAGCATCCAAGGCATTATCAAGGCATTCTTCTCCATTGTAGCAACCTTCTCTCCCATGATGGCCAGGTAGAGGAGATTACAATCAAGGAAGAAGCTCATCTCCATCCATTAAAACATTCAAATCTTCAAGCATTCATTCCATCCTCCTTCATAGCAAGCATTTGTGGCAAACTACACCAATCCATATGCAAGATGTTGATGTCAGTTTTGTACCACTACATAACATATAGGAATTGAATACTTGATACAGGATATCAAACACTCAACCCTCTCTTGAAAAGTAAATACTCATGAAGGACATGAGAAAAACTCCAAGGTTCCTTACACCTGTGGATCCTAACTCAGTTTTATTGATGTGATTTGCTGGTTAATCACGCAGGCGGGCTTACGTTGTTCATTCAAGGATATCAGATTCTTGTCGTGATGATGATGGGACTTAGCTTTTCAATGTATACTCAATGGATCGATCTCCTTAATTTATATCACTTCCAACTTCACTCATCAAACTCTCACTACTAAACTACTTACCGCTTTACTACTATTCCTATGAAATGGAAAGATTAGCAAATCGACGGGGATCAAACCTAATGAAAGCTTGCCAGCGGCGGTACCTCCATAGATGCAATGATTCAAAGGGATACTCTTAGAATTTTCACACTAACACCAATCTTCCAACCCAACTTGAAGTACAAGCGGAAAGATGAAATGCAAGTGGAACTTAGGGAGTAATCGGACTAGATTACCACACAAGGCTTCCTAATAAGCCGCTAGGATGCTAGTGGCCTAGTATATAGATCCCTATCAAACATTTACCAATATCACCATACAATTAATCATTTACTTCTACTCTTACTTAACCACTTTCTTGAAATGAAATCTATCTTAATCACTTCAATGAAATCTAACTTTAACAATTTTACTCTAACAATTTGGAAGTAGAAACCATGCAATAACACCAAG
>MU223739.1:2958579-2998942 GCA_018584345.1 Thuja plicata
CCCCCCCCCCCCCAAAAAAAAAAATGAAGAACATAGAACTACATAAATACAAGAGGCAACCAATAGGTCGGCCTAAAAGATCCACAAGAATCTAGCACTGGAGAAACCAACAACCCAGATTTAGGTCCACACAATCCTCAATGGGAGATCCATCATTAATTCCGCGATCCAAATTAAATGCGCAAGTCAGCCTCGAGATCTAACAAATAAAACCTAGTCGGTGAAACAAAACTGAGCCAACATCAACCGGTCGGTGAGGCCACCGAGCCAATCGAACCCACTCGGTGAAACAACCGAGCAGATATCACCAAACACCAACACTGTTCAGTGGAACCGAGTCACCAAAAGTAACCAAGTCACCAAGCAACACCACTGAGCTCAATCACTGAGTCGACCAATCACTGATCAATAGGAAACTGAACAACCGAGTACTCAACCAAGGACTCCTCCAAGCCATCGAAATCCAAAAGCAAACATATTTTTGGTTTGATACAGGATTGCCAAGAATCCTAGGATCATCCTGCATCATGATCTATCAACTTTGGATATGCAAATGATTTGGCATTGATGGCTCTTCAACTTCTTCTAACAAAACAAAGTGCAAAAGAAAAAGGGTTTAAGAAGCTAAGCTAATTCTAACAATGCAAGAGATCATTGATGGTGAGATGAAACTAAACTAGTCCTTGCTTCGCCAAATCAACTGTGCAAAGGAGAGTGCAATCTTCTAAGGATGTGTGGATGAATTTCATATTGTCAACACTCATTCAAATACCCAATGATGGTGCAATCCAAATGAACATTTCCAATTGAAGTTAAATGTTTGCAAGGAGTTCAAACCAAGCTAAGCTAATCCTAACAATGCAAGAGATCATTGATGGTGAGATGAAACTAAACTAGTCCTTGCTTCACCAAATCGACTATGCAAAGGAGAGTGCAATCTTCTAAGGATGCGTGGATGAATTTCATTTTGTTAACACTCATTCAAATACCCAATGATAGCGCGATCCAAATGAACATTTCCAATTGAAGTTAAGTGTTTGCAATGAGTTCAAACCAACCTTACACTGCTACTTGCAATCAATAATTACCAAAAGTATGAACATAAGTTTCACCATAATTCACCAATCAACATCTTCCATTTATCTACTTCTAATTCTATTCAATATAAATAAAATCCTATTCTAAGTGAGGAAATTTGGACATCATGCAACACTCCAAAATAACACAAGTAACCTACCATAAAAACCAACAATGAATTTGAAATTACTTTGGCAGTATTATAGCAAGAATCTCTCCAAGTCTCTCCTACTCTACTCTAACTAATCTAATTCCTCTAATGGGTTACAAATGAGGAGGCTTTGCCTTTTATAGTTGCCTCAAGTACAATAAACAACCTAGATTGATCTGAGATCAATGGCCAAGATTGAGCCAACACAACCCTAATACAATTACATGCATTAAATGCTTATCCAATTACATAAAAGCACCACCTTGTGGGCCAATGAGAAAATTACATAGTTTTGAGAACCAACGAGAAAATTGGTTTGGTAGAGACATTAAGTGGACTTCACATGTACACTTGGAACAATTTGATTGGATGAACTTGGATATGTGGAATTGAGATCCTCTGATTGGTTGAAGATGAATGAGTGCCACCTCAACATGCTTATCTTATAACCTTCATCAATTGCACTTCTCTACCATCATAAAGAAGTCTCTGCATCTCCATTAATATCTCTTGATTCTCAACATTTTCAAGCCTTCGATTAATTGTGATGGCTCATATTCCCAAGTTGCTTCTATTGTGGTAAAAATCTTGATGTTATTATCAAGGATTGAAAGATCCATATATACAAATGAATAGAACGATGTTTCCTTAGGAAACGATCACAAAGAATAGAAGCATTCTATTCTAACTACAGAAGACTAAATATTAGAAAGATTCTAATATTTACAATATATTTACAACAGATAATAGATAACCATTAATAGAATATAAATATTAATTTAATACCCTCCCTTAAAGGTTAATCTATCCACTACACCAAGTTGTCTGAATTTGGAAAACTTGTCTGAACCAAGAGACTTGGTGAGAATGTTCGTAGTCTGATCAGCTTTAGGAACATATTGCAACTGTATTGTCCTGTCTTCAACCAATTGTCCTGTCTTCAACCAATTGCCGAATGTGGTGACAGTGAATATCTACATGCTTGGTTCTTTCATGGAAGACTGGATTCCCTGCTAACTTGATAACGCCTTTGTTATCAACAAACAAAGTGGTCGGCCCTACTGGTGACATCTGCATAACCCCAAGCATTTGACAAACCCAAACAACTTTACAACCTGCCTTAACTGTCCCTCTGTATTCGGCCTCTGTAGAGGAGAGAGAAACAACCTGCTGCTTCGTACTGGTCCATGTGACGACACTAGATCCCAAACTAAACACATCCAGAAGTTGACTTTTTATCGTCAACAGAGCCTGCCCAATCTGAATCCACTGAGTCTAGGATTAGGACTCCGAGAGTAGAGAATCCCATATTCAGGAGTGCTCTTCACATAATGAAGCACACGCTTAGCAGCCATCCAATGATCAACCTTGGGGGCTGTCATAAACCGTGAAATGTAGTTGACGACGAAGCTGATATCAGGTCTAGTAGTAGAGAGATAGATGAGATTGCCTACTAGTTGCCTGTATTTAGTATCATCAACTAGAGGAGAATCAAACTTGGCTAATAACTTCACACCTTTCTCCATAGGTGTAGATGCGGCTTGCAATCCTGCATACGAAACTTGTTTAACAGAGCCTTGGCATATTTGGACTGAGAAATGAATATACCAGAAGAGTGCTGCCAAACCTCAACACCGAGGCAATAATGCAGGAGGCAAAGGTCAGTCATATCTAAAGACTGGCATAAATTCCGTTTGATTCCTTGAATCAAAGATGCCGAACTGCCAATGATAATCAGATCATTCATATAAATGACCAAAAGGATGATGTCACTGTCAGTAGTCTTGATGTACAAATTTGAGTCTGAAGAACTCCTTTGGAAGCCTTGATCACTAAGGTACTTATCAATTTTCATGTACCATGCCCTGGGGGCTTGCTTCAAGCCATAGAGAGCTTTCACCAGTCTGAGAACCTGGTGTTCTTTACCAGCAACCTTGAAACCAGGAGGCTGCGTCATGTATACCTCTTCCTGTAGGTCACCATTCAAGAAAGCACTCTTGACATCCATCTGATGGACCTGCCAACCAAATTTTGCTGCCATGGCTAGAACTATTTTGATAGTGCTCATTTTTGCTGTAGGAGCAAAAGTCTCCTCATAGTTAATGCCTTGACGTTGAGAGAAGCCCATCGCAACTAAATGAGCTTTGTACTTATCCAAAGTACCATCAGACTTGTACTTAATTTTGTAGACCCATTTGCAGCCAATGGGTTTCTTCCTTGGTGGAATATCAGAAAGAACCTAGGTGTCATTCTTCAGCAAGCTGTGGTGTTCAGAATTCATGGCTTGTTCCCACTCTGGAATTCCTTTAGCCTCTGAGTATGTCTGAGGTTCAAATACGCTGTGAATGTTGGCCATGAGAGCAATATTGACAGTCTTAGTAGGTTTGCTCTTCTTTCAAGCAGTTCTCCCCTCGATGAGCTCATCATCTCAAAGATCAACAAGTGTCCTAGCCCACCATTTAGGCCGGAGAGGAGGACCAACATTATTATTAGGCAATGCTTTATGATCAGGTTCCTCATCAGAAGAATCTGGATCAAAATCAGGAGAAGCATCTGCATATCTAGGTGAACCTGGAGGAGAGGTCGAAGGTGTGTGTACAGGAATGACCGGTAGTACGGGAGCTACTTGAGCTGCTGGAGCCCTCCCAGGAGATGGATCTAATGGAAGGCGAACTCCCAAATCATGAGCCTTCATAGGCTAGTTTGCTGAATCAGGAACATGAGAGACATGCATGAATAGTCCTCACTGTTCATCAAAGACTACATCACGATTGTACAGAATAAGAGATGTCTCAATGTTGATCAAGCCGTAGGCTTTGTGAAGACTATTATATCCAGCAAGCATGAGTATCTGGCTCTTGGCATCCAACTTGGTGCGTGACGCATCAGGGATCCAAACATAGGCAAGAGAGCCAAAAACCTTCAGGTGACTGATTCTGGGCTTGCGACTTGACCAGGTCTCTTCTGAAGTCTTGCCTTTGACTGCCATAGTGGGTGACCGGTTCAAAAGGTAGACTGTTGTGTTAATTGCTTTCGCCCAAAATTTCTTTGGAACATGTCTGTGCTCAAGCATAGACCTAGTCATCTCGGTGATTGTTCTGTTCCGACGTTCAACTATACTGTTTTGTTGTGGTGTGTGGGGTGTGGTTAACTGGCGCTTGATGCCATGAAGATCACAGAAGCTAGAGAATTCAGTAGAACAAAATTCCCCCCATTATTTGTCCTAAGCAATAATAGATTTCCGAGACATTTTTTCAACTAGAGGTTAAACTTTTGAAAAACAGTAAACGCTTCTGATTCTTTTTAAGAAAATAGACCCACATTTTTCTACTGAAATCATCAAGAAACAACAGAAAATACCTGGACCCAAGAACAGAAGGAGTGGCCATAGGGTCACAGATATCGACATGAACAAGCTGAAGTACCTGAGAAGCCGCCATGAATCAGCAATAGGGAAAGGTGTGCAATTTTGCTTCCTAGTCTGACATGCATCACAAACTCCAAGCTGCAAAGTCTGAATCTCTGCCAATCCGAGGACAAGCTCGTCCCGAGCAAGTTGAGAGAGATAGAGCACATTTAAGTGCCCATAACGCTGATGCCAAAGAGAACTGACAGAAGATTGCCGAACAACCATAGCAAGGTCCTAAGAAGTACCAGAATCTGCAAGCTTGAAAAGACCATGATCCTCAAGACCAATTGCAACAACAACTTGAGTCTCCCTATCAGTGATGGTGCACTGATGTGAACTGAAGGTGACATCCAGCCGTGGAGAGTGTCGCAGTATCTGACAGACTGAGAGTATATTATGTTCCATCCCTGGAACGTGGTACACATCGAGGAAAATGAGATTCCTCCCAGCAGACTGAATCTGAATGTTGCTTTTGCCGACAATAGTGTACACTTCCCCTCCACCAAAATAACTGAATCTGAATAAGGCTGGCAGTTAGTGAACCAGTCTTTACGGTGGGTGAAATGACGAGAGGCACCTAAATCAATGTACCAGGTAGACGACTTGACATGATCTGTTGGTCTTTTAGCCATGAAGGTGTAAAAGGTAGATTCTGTCTGCTCAGTGTGCTCTGCACTGTTCGCTTTGGGCTGCGAACTAGATTGCTTAGAGTGGGCAGCTAAGCACTTCCGACATTCAACTTTCATGTGACCATACTTGTGGCAGTAGTGGCATTGAATGTTCTTTTTCTTGGAGCCTTCTGAAGCTGGAGCAGAGGGCCTCTACTGAGAAGACTGCTGAGAATACTACTGAGAATGAGACTTGCCCTTATCCTTCTGAAAGGATTTAGCAGCAAAGGCTTGCTCAGTGGAGGTGGAGCTAGAACTTCTACCGAACTGTTGTTTCCACCGATCTTGCTGAAGCAGAAGTGTGCAGAGATCAATGAACTTCAGATCAACACCAGTAGAAGTGATGTTGAGAGTCTCGATAAAATGCTTGTAGGACTTGGGTAAACTTTTAAGGGTTATTACCACAATGTCCTCTTCCTCGATCTTGCGTCCAATGGCAAGCAACTGATCACGGATTTACTGAACCCGATTCAGGTGATCTTGGAGTGATTTCCGCTCATCCATGATAATAGAAAATAGAGTGTTCTTGAGAAAGAAGGCTCTTCTTTTATCTGAAGTCTCATGTAGGGTTTTGAGATGCTCCCATATCTTGGCAGCTATTTTGCCCGATGGAATCTGAGGGAGCTGATCATCAGCCACTGATAATTTGAGAAACATTACTGCTTCCTAATTTTGCTGATCATAAGTAACCTGATCAAGACCAATTGTAGTCAGACGCTTTGTAGTACCCAAAACCACCTGATAGCTGCCTCGATATTTGAAGATGGTCAGCATCCGCTGCTTCCACGTGCTATAATTCCGACCTTTGAACTTCAGATTTCCCTCGAGTAGTAAATTTGTCAGTGATGCCATGACACAAATTTCAATAAAAAACTGAGAAGGCACGTACTTCGAGGCAAAATATCAGAAGACCTAGAAAAAATGAAGTGGAACCTAGAAGAGAGCTCAAAAAACCCAAAAGGAATATGTTGTCAGATTTTGGATCCGCTAGCTCAAAAATTGAGGCACCCAAAATAAAATAGACGGCAACCCAATTGAGCTCTCAAAAAACTCAGCAAAATTTGAGATCAAAAATTTTTTCCGAGCCCAGAAATTAGGGTTTTCGAAGAAAACCCTAGGTCGCAGCTGGAAGCTTCAAAAAGATGGCAATTTTCACAGAAAGTTTTGAAAAAAACTGTCGTGTTTTGCAAAAATAACTGTGTTGAAAGTCGATTTTGCTGTAGGAAGCTTCTATGCTGGATCAGACTGCAGATTGGAGGCAGAAAATGACTCGAAACGCAGAGAAATAATGTCATGCGGGAGTAGCAGAGAAAACGGCGCTGAGGAGACGATCTGCTACAAAAAAACGACCACAAGAATGGTCGGTTTTGGAAGGAAGGTAGAGACCAAGGCTCGCAAATGCAGGAAAAGTGCGGATGGAGGAGCCATGAAGACGTCCTTCAGAAAACACGAAGAAAAGAAACGCAATTTTCAGAGAAAAACAACCATGATTTTCTAGAATGGTCCAGAAAATACGAAGAACTGATCTGCGATTTTTGTTTGCAGAGAACACTACGAAAAAACCCTAGACAGATTCTAAAAAAAACGGATTTCTCAGAGAGAAATTAGATCACAGGAAATAATTTCGAAATTTTTTGGTTCAGATAATTTCGAACTGAAATTATAATTTTTTTGAAAAATTTAAAAGATTTGACTTTGATACCATATTGTGGTAAAAATCTTGATGTTATTAACAAGGATCGAAAAATCCATATATACAAATGAATAGAACGATGTTTCCTTAGGAAACGATTGCAAAGAATAGAAACATTCTATTCTAACTATATAAGACTAAATATTTACAATACATTTACAGCAGATAATAGATAACCATTAAATTTTAATAGAATATAAATATTAATTTAATAGCTTCATCTTCTTGAACTTTCTCCATCCTTTGAAAGTCTTCACCTTGAATTAATTGAATTGGGTTGTGCTTGAAGTCTTGATGTCTTGACCTTGACCTTGTAGAAGTGATGAGGTCCTTCATGTACTTGGATCTTTCTAATTGAACTTGGATTTCCAAAGGAAATTCAAGTTTGTGATGATCCCTTTCATTTGTAGACTTGATCATCTTCTTTGTATAACTTGCTTTTTTAATTCCATCTTGATAAGTTGAATTTGAACTAGGATTTACATCTTCATTTTGACCTACGATCTCGAACACGATCCTGCTTGTCATCTTAAGGGACCACTTGCAACTTATTGATGCTTGAAGTTTCCATGTTTTCCTTGGCGTTGCAGAGCCTCCTTGCCTTCATCTTGCTTGAAATCTTGAAGTGAAAAGCCTCGCTTGCACCTTCTCATGCCCAACCCTTTGATCTTGCCATAGTCCTCCTTTGCCCTCGAGCATCTCCATCCTCCATGTCACCTTGCAAGACAAGAAGAGTTGTGTTAAGTTTATGAAATGGTAACGTAAACAAAATTAGAATATCTTAAACCAAACCATCCTTTCTAAGTGCATGATTGCATTTTGATATTGAAGTTACATCAGGATAAATTAAAACTTTCCTTAGCTCAATTTTAGCCCCATCCATGCCTTGTCACGATTCTAATTTCTGATTTTGAATTCCCATTCTTTCAATTTCTGAGCTTTAAGATTCATTCTCTTGCAAACACTCAACAAACTACCCAGCCCCTTATAATTTTACCATTCAAACTTAATTATCAACCAAGCTCGATCAAAATATAGAAGGCATTCCAAATTTCGTGCAAGCTCCTATGTTCTGATTTTTAGCCTTTTCTGATTTTCACACTTTCACTCACTTGTCTAGTCTTTTGAATTAGCACTTTGGGTTTCATTGATGGATGTTCAAATTAGGTTAGGCTTGTAAATTAACAAATATAAACAAAATCAAAACATCACCTTAGCATTTAAATTTCAATTGTTACTTTGCATTTTAACCCATTGAATGTTTTCAATATGGTTCTAAGTCAAATTTGCATGTCTAAAAAGACATGGCTGAAATATCACCATAATTGCGCGAGATTGCTTGGTGGAAATTGATCACTCTTTGGGTCCCTTTAACCTTGGCAGAATTTGATGTGTTTTTGGGCTCATGATTTTTGGAATTCACCTCCTTGGGCTCACTCTCAAGCTGAGCAGAGAATGTTACTCGTTTGGGCTCCATGGTGGAGTGGAGTTTGCACATGCGTTGGGCTTCAAACATGATTTTCGGAAATTGCATGGTGCTTGGGCTCATGATGTATGGCAGAAATTGGCATGGGTTTGGGCTCGATCTTCATGTTACAAATCGAAAATTGACTTCATGTTGGGCTCCTTCAAAGGTGGGGTGGAAATGTTCCATGTGTTGGGCGCCTTCAAAACACCAAGGTGGAAATTGCAGTCCTCTTGGGCTCGCTCTAAATGCTTGGTGGAAACTATCTAGTCACTGGGCTCAACTAAAAGATGTGATGGAAATTGTTGTGTTGTGGGGCAAAGCATCAAACCTCTAAATGAAAATTGCTGTTGTCTTGGGCTCCATACATGGTTGAAGCGAAAATTGTTCACTTCTTGGGCTTACACACAAACTCACCACCAAAAGTTGATTAGGTTTTGAATTCAATTCACTTCTTGCCCAAATTTCATGCATTCCATGCCCTTCACTTAATCATGTTAATCCTAATTTCACATTTCCTTGGTTGCAATATGTAGAATTGATTGGGAATTTGACATCCTTTCAGGCGGTTGGATCAATTTGTGAGACCACTTGCATTTTCCAAACGCTTCATATTCCTGCCTTCTCTAATTTATGAGCCTTAAGTTGACTAAGGATTTGGAATTTGATCTTCAATTGTAAACTCTTACCTCGTACAAGGTTTCTACTCTCACCCAAGACAAACCCTTTACTTCGACCTTGCCCAAGACTTTGATCTAACACCTCGAAGTTGCTATACTGCCACTAAAACTACTAAACTACTAGCTACTAAAGTGAAAAGAGGGGGTCCCCATTTGCAATGGGGCGATGGTGTGAAAACCTCACAATAGGGAGTAGAACCCAAGATGCCATATGGGCAGTGCTGTACAACACATAAAATAGCAAAACCATACATTGTATGGGGTTAGTACAGGTCGCATGAGGGACTCTGGAATCCAAATGGGATGGTTTTATTGATTTTGCCTCTGCTTTGCAGGGAATGGTGCAAGAATGATTACGCCTTCTTTGCCTCATGCTATTGAGTTCTTGACGAGGTAAAAATTGCTAAGGCTGCCTTCCAGAACTTCTACCAAAAATATACCCACCATGTGTAAGATTTAAACAATGGCCTTTGCATAGTCTTCATAAGTTTTTCTTTTTCTTTCCATTTTTCGTCCCTCCTATTCCCTCTTTCTTTTCCTGTGAATTTCTTGGGAAGTTAATTTCCCTTGACAATCCCTTGTACGCTCCGTATTACATATTTTATTTGCTTTCATTGGCTGCTCTTCACAAAGAGCTGTGGCTTCAAGAAAATTACATGTTTATGGGAATACCTCATATTCCTCAATTTGCTAGTTAAATAGTCCGTCCAAGGAACTCATCTCATCTTCAGAACAATCTTCTAGTTCAAGTACCCCTCATTGTTTGGTTCTATGCTTTCCCTTCTTTCGTCCATACTTGACTCTCTTTCTTCGGACTCTGATTCAGAGGATGCCGACTCATCACTCACTGACTGATTTTTCCGGTTGATGATGTAAATCCTTCCTTTACTCTCGATTAAGATTGTGTCCCACTTCCAATTGTGATCCACCTTGGCAACAATCAGCCATCCCCTCCTGAGAATTGTGTCTAATGCCTTCTTCTGCAATGGGATGACTATGAGGTCCAAAAGAAATTGTTGTGTTCTGATCATTACTTTTTGTGCCATCAATGTTCCTAACGGCTTGATGTCATGTTGGTTGGTACCTACCAAGTGGAAGGTCGGTGGCCCAAGTGTTGGTCTTGTTAGGAATTTCCAAGTATCTTCTGTAAGTACACTTACTCTCAAGCCTTTGTCGACAATGGTGTTTGTCAGCTTCTTCCCCATTATTTCCATCTCGACGACAACCAACTTCCTTCCGATGCTCACTGTCAACAAGGACCAATAGCCCCGTCACCTTCATTTGGTGGTTTTACTGCCAGTTCCTCTTGTGGTTTACATTGGTTCTAGCTAACTGTGTTCTCATTGACCATGTTGGTAACTGCCACTCTCAATTGCGGCATAGTTTGAGGTCTGTCACCTTGATGGGTATGGTTATCTCTTGCAGCTGCTAAACTATGTTCTTCTTTGACTCCGATCACATTAACGTACTTGCAGTTTCGTTGGACGTTATTTGCTCCTTTGCCAACACTTGTTCTACTTCTACCCCAGTTTCTCGGAGTCATTCCTTCTCTAACTTGGCATTACAATAATGGAGTTCTATTATAGAATTCTATTTGTAAATAAATTGTATTTTTTGGAATTCTAATTTTTGGGCAAAATCAGGTCTACCCAAAAAGGGGTTATTACAATTGGTAATACAGGAAAAGAGTGCTTTAGTTGCCATTCATTTAGGGTTGATTATTCAACCTTCTTTTAAGTAAATCAATAATTAATTTTCAATCTCATATATCCCTTTCCAAGTTAAGTAGTTGATGTAAGATGCCATCACTTATCCAAGAGTTGATAAATACTTGGATTACTCTTCAATAGTTCAATCTGTTTCTTTATTATTCCCATTTCAAAACATATCTTTTCATTGGCTAATTTCTTGCAAACTTCTTGAGCCCTGTGAGTAATAAAAAAATAAAATCAAGTAGTCCAATGTTACTCTTCCTATGTGCCGGGATGGTCACCAATTAGGTAGTTAGTGATTGAGACAACCTTTACATCGAGAGCTCTTCTCCGCTGATGTGGAACTGTTGTTACCTTAGTGCTAACATTTTTATATACGTGCCCTTCTCATGTATCCTTTCAGCATGTTTACTCCATGCGTGTTTTATGATTACCTTATGCTTAACAATTTCGAAAACGCCACTTCCTAAGAGTTTTTCCACGAAAACCATAATTCTGGATCTATGAAATGATTAGCCAAATTTTCTGAGATAACTCCAAAGGCTGAGGAAAATCCCCCCTTTATCACTATCTCTTTGAATTATAAACTTTTACTTCCTTTTTGAGGCCTTCACAGACATTCTTTACATATACCACACAATTAAATGCTGATAAAATATCTGCAACTAGCTCATAGGACCTTCTATCCACACTTCAAGTCTCTAGAACACCCTAGTCCATTACAATCCAAATCTTACTCAAACCACTATTGGGCCTTCATGGACCTTGAACAAAGCTTTTTAGTTTAGCTGTCAACTGTTTTAGAAAGCTGTAAATGTTTTAGAATTTTGGATCAAATTGCAGTGGCCTGAGTGATTCTTAAAATGGTTGCTGGCACTGAAAAGAAGCAAACAATTTGAAAGCTGTTCAAATGTACAGACGTGACAACGTTTCTCTGGTCAACTGGAATGAACTTCACATGTTGAAATCGTTCAGGAAGAATTAGTATATAAAGGCAGTTACTTGAAAGGAAAGCAGCAATGGTGTCAATTATGTCACAAAGGGATGAGACAAAATTTATTACATTAGAAGATGTTAAACAACCCAATGGCCCAAGAAAAAGGAAAAATGGTATATTTAGTACCATATTTGAACAAACTTTAATATTTGTTTATCTGAACACATGTGCACACATTTTAAATAGCTTCAGGGAAGAGATCAGACAGAGACTTTTCCCATAATTGTGTTCCAATTTTTGTTGAGGCTGTTTTCTTTAATTAATTGAGATTTTGGATATATGTTCCCATTTTTCGTTTTTCTTTGGCCATTGGGTTAGTTGACATTTTCCTTTTTCCTGAATTAATTGAGATTCTGAGAACTGAATTAATTATGCTAAGGAAAGGTTGAGGCTGGTTTCTGAGCATTGGAAAGTGGTCTTCAACTGAGTTTAATACTGCTTATCACAAACAAAGAGTGTTGAAGTAGACTTGAAGCAGCTAGTGGTATATTCTATCATTCTAAAATTTGCCAAAGCCCATATTATGCCTTGCTTAGTGCTGGTAACATTTCTGAGCCGACTTCAATGACTTTTGAAGATAATTTCAGGCCTGACTTTTATATCAGAAGTCTGATTTCAGTTTTCTAATCATACCTCTTGTGATCCTTTCTATGCTTATGTACTGACTGAGTGATGATAGTGACAAACCCCCACTTCATCTAGTTAGTGCAATTTTCTTTTTTTATTTATGCTAATGTACTAACTGAGTGGCAATGGTGACAAACCCACAGTTCATCTAGTTTGTTATAGATAGAATTTGCATATGGGTTAGTTATCATGCATGTAATATGAAGCTAAGCATCAGCAAGTTACTCTTCATTAGTTCATATCTTGCATCACATATTTCAAAAAATATCAAGGGTGGTTATTATAAAATGGTTACCATCCAATGGTGCCACACAATAACAGAGTGTCTATTCTCTCCAATCTCTTGCTTGAAGCCATTTAAAATTGTTGCTAATTTATTGATAATCAAAAATATATTTTTATAATAGATTTCACTAAAAAAATTTAAACCCTATTCCATATGAATTTCATGGTGAACTGGGAACGAATATTTTAGATTTGCATGAAGTTTTCTGATTTTCAAACTTCATGGATTGAAATTGGCGAACCTTGTGAAAGAGCTATACACCGCACATCACTTCAAAAATCATCAACGAACACCAATTGCTTTCCTCATGTCTCATTCGTTTTAGCTTTCGCCCACCTTGGCCACACTTTGAAGGCTTCTACTCCTCAAGCATCCTCTTCTACAAAACAAAATTGCTGGCATTTCTTAGTGTCTTTAGGCTTGACCTTACATTATAAAACTCTCACGAATCATCTCCCTAGTACCTGAAAGAGAATGGTGTTAGTATTGATCTTGGCTCTGACTCCTAGAAACGTCACATGTTCAGAAATATGGGGCCCTTCTATAAAATGCCAATGGATATTCCAAGACATTTTGAGGAAAGTGTAATATCCCCTTCTTTTCCGTAGTCTCTCTAGGAGCTTGGTTAGCCTATTTTCTCATCCCGATAGGCTAATAAATTAATTTAAAAGGGATGCTTGCCGGTCACAACTTTATTTGAGTTGAAACAGAGAAAAAAATAATATTATTTAATGGTTTATAAAGTTTAAGTCCCTTATAATATAAAGTGATATTATAAAATTAAAGTGCCTTAATCAAATGGCTTTATAAATTAAGTGTGACTTTTATCCCACATTGCTAAAAGTATGAGCGTTCACTGACTTAAGAAACTATACAAGCAGAGCTCTTCATTCATTTGGGGACATGATATGAGATTATAATATTGAAGTTATTTCTCAATTGGTGTTGAGACTCAGTGACTGGTTTTCCAAGGACGAAACCCCTTGGGATTTGAAGGTTGGATGAAACCCCAACTTTCCATGAGAGGCGAGCTCATCTTCAAAGTTTGCTATTGAACTTAATGGTGGATGTTTTGGTTCAAATAAGAAGCTTTAAATCAGATTGAACGTGGCATGAACAGTGCCATGAACAGTGTCGCTACAGTGCCATGAACAGTGTTGAAAGCATGTATATCAGATTTGTTGGAGCTGATTTGGGTTTGTTTCATTACTCCAGCCATCCAAGCATTCATAATCTCAAAACCTTTGCCTGTATCTCATACCATTTGACTAGTTAGTCATCTATGAGTTTGCAGTGATGAGGTATTTAAAAATCTGGAAACTCATGAAGTTTGCTTTTGAAATGTAATGGTTACTAATCTACAATTACATGGAAGTCTGAAGTAATCTAATGTTTAAACTCTGAGTCTAAAGGAGGTCTTCTATATGTTTGATGAAATGTCACAATAAAATGGAAAGGTTTTGAATTAGTTTTCCATGCCAATCGTTTGATATAATGTTGTTATTATGCACTGGTAATCTGAAAGTTATCAGTCATATGTTTGACAAAATGATGAATCGAGGTCTGAAGTTAGTTTCATTCTAAGTGTTTGATAAAATGCTGATGTATGAAGCTGTGCTAATTGTATGAAGTTAAAAGCGTAAATGCTACATGTTTTGTTCATGCTTTCTTAATAGCTTCAGTTTTCTACTGTAATACAAATGTTTGACGAAATTCCTATGCAAGGTGTTTGTGTTTGATAATGTGTTTTGGCACAAGGAAAAATCAGAAATATCAGTATAGACTCTACATACCAACTGTTTGACGGAATGTTTATGAGACAATACTGAGAATTGAGGACAAAATAGTTAGGGGATCTTACAGTGGCATCAGAGCATTGAACCTGTCAGCCTTTGGGTTTTCATCAGATTGTTAATGCAACCTAGTGAAAGGGAAATAAGATATTAATAGAGGGAACAATGCAAGACTTGGCAACTGCCACCATTGCCTAAAGGAAAAACAATTTTAGAATTTATTGGGGCATCTTCTACGAGTTTAGAACAGGTTGCAAGATGGGGGATAGAAGAGATAACAACCCACCTCGGGACGAAGCAAAGGAAGTACAGGAAACTTTGAGAGGCATTCCGACTGGACAGGAATAGGTGACAAATGTTCTTCAACAACTCACAGCAGCTATACAACAGTTGAGTGCAGCCCCTAGGAGACCTCTGAGTAATCATAATGAAGGTACTAGTATAGTTGACTCCCCACAAGGAGAGAGAGCACCCACATGCTCATCTAATAGGCCTTTGATGCCTACTTTTGTTGACGGTAATGATGAAGAGGAAGTGAGTAATGCTGAAGTAGCAGTGGCTATACCTGATAGCATTATGACTATGCATGATGAATGGGATATAGGGGAAGGACATAGAGGTCTTTACGTCATTTTATATATAATGTCTCCAAATACTCATCTTTTTCAGTAAAAAATAACATCTTTGCATTGGTACTTGTCCTCCATTCTGTTGATGCGTGTTTTATGACACTTGCCAACACAGAATAAAATACCAAGTATTCTATCCTTTATTGAACATGGAAACCTCAAATGCTAAACAATCAGATTAATTAAAGTGACCCCAAGGTTTACAATGCAAACTATGTGACTTTACGGTGGATAGATGTAGTGACATGATGTGATATTGCTGGTAATCATGAGGGGAATTATGTAAAATTCCCTTTCCAGAAATAAACCAACTACTAACAATTCTCAATTTATAAATTTACAACTGAATGGTAATATCTCTGTGTTTTACCAGTAATGATTACAATAACAGACAATATATCCCAGAAATTCGATAGTTTATTCCAACTCTCCAAATATTGTTGATTTATTCATAGTTAAATTTAACCTTTGGAATGCAATAAGCAGTGCAACTACCCTCTGTTTGCAGTTTACAATTAACTTAAAACATTATCAAAGTATGCACCTGTTTAGTAATGTCGACTTCTGCTGCATACGTGGTTAAATCCGGCCTTCTGCTGCGCAGCTGGCATCTGTCACATAGTCCACGCTCCTCTGTTTGGCAGTCGTGGTCGTGCAATAATCCAGCCACGCGATGTAACTATGTCCTGCTATTCCCCACAGTTATCGCTGTCTCCAGCGCGGGCATATATAAATGGTCCAGTGATGTGTCACTAAGCCAGCCCATCAATCCACAGTCTTCGCAAGGAATCCCAATATGATTCTCCACGTCACACGACACCTCCAGGTAGTAACCGCGGCTGAACCACTGTCTACAATTCTCCTCGCTTATGCTTCATTCATTCCATCAACCCCGCATGGAATGTAGTCATGTGGGAAGCCTGCCTTCCTTATGCTCCGCTTCCACGTACGTATACCACATACGACAAGAACATCCCACGTTTCCACTGGCCAATTCTCCACTAAGCCGCGTTAGCCGACGAAAGGAGATTACTTCTTTTGGTCTAAACACCAAATTAATGTTGTATATAAACTCTCATCTCCAGAAAAAGGCAAAATCTTTTATCTGTCTATTGCCACGTTTATATCCAATAAGTCAGACAACAGTCCAACGAAAGGAAGATAATGGTATTTTAATATGCTTCCAGTTCTCAAAAATCTTCAAGCATATCCAACTCTTCCGCAAGAGAATAATTTAAACACCAAAAATAATCGGTTTAGTCTCGTAAGGGAACTACCGGAACAAAACTACTAACATTACATTTTAAAAGTTCCAAAACTTATAATGATAATTATTTAATATTAATTGGTTTTAATATTAAATAATTACCGCTTTTATTAAACACTTCTAGTTTACTTTAAAAATTCGGGGATATGACAAATCTCCCCTGCCTTGTGTTGCTTGCCCACAAGCAACTGTAAATTGGGATGGGCCAGAATCTGGCCATTCTCCCAAGTAGCATCTTCCAACGGCAAATTCCGCTATTTGATCAAATATTCGTGAATAGTGCGGTTACGTAGACGCCGAGCCCGCGTGTCGACAACTGCCTCTGGAGTCATTTCAATTTTCCCTTCTTCATCCAAGGGAGGTAACTCTACGGACACAGTGACTTGCTGGCCTAAAGCTTTTTTGAGACAAGAAACGTGGAACACATTGTGGATCCTGCTGCCTGTCGGAAGATCCAGTTCATATGCCACTTCACCAATTTTGCCAACAATCTGATAAGGACCATAAAAGCGAGGCTTCAATTTCTCGGCCCCACTACGCTTGAGGGATGACTGTCGATAGGGCTGTAATCGGAGGTATACTAAATCGCCCTCCTCAAAACTCCGTTCCACCCTCTTCTTATCTGCATAATGCTTTTGTTGGTTCTGAGCACAACGTAGATTGTCTTTAAGGGCTTTTAAAATGTTCTGACATTCCTGAAGCCAGTCCCGTGATTTGGGCACATTACTGTTCCCAAAAGCAATATCAACAAAGGAGAGAGCATCATACCCATATAGGGCCTTGAACGACGTCATACCTATAGACATATGGAAGGTAGTATTATAACAATACTCGCCCAAGTGCAGCCAACAGATCCAAGCCTTTTGATACCCTGCTAAATAATTGCGAAGGTAACCCTCAATCCATTTATTGACAATTTCGGTCTGACCATCGGTCTGAGGATGATAACTAGTACTATGATGCAATGATGTACCTGTTAACCTAAATAATTCTACCCAAAAATTGCTCAAAAACCTGCTATCCCGATCACTGACTATATTCCTTGGGAGGCCATGTAAACGAAAGACTTCCTTGAAGAACACTTCTGCAACCTGAACTGCTGTGAAGCCTGTAGTGATAGCAAAGAAATGGGCAAATTTTGTCAGTCTATCAACTACAACAAAAATACAATCTTTACCTTGAGCCCGCGGTAATCCAGTAATGAAGTCCATAGATATACTTTCCCATTTCTGATCTGGAATAGGTAAATGTTGTAATAACCCTGCTGGATAAGAATGTTCTGCCTTATTTTGCTGACATGTGATGCATTCCTTGACATATTGTAAAACGTCAGTTTTGAGCCCTTTCCATGTGAATCTTTCACGGATATGCCGGTATGTTTTGAAATAACCTGGATGTCCTGCTAGTGGCAAATCATGAACTGATTGCAAAATGTTGAACTTCAACTTAGATTCAGGTACTAAAAAGATTTTGTCTTTGTAGTAAATAATTTCATTCATAACTTTGTATCTATCATCCTGAATTTTACCATCCAATAAATCGCAAGCAAAAGAATTTTTAGAATATTCGACCAATAACAAGGATCTCCAATCAGCGGATACCCCACTGAAAGCATTTATTTCCGGTCTCCTAGACAAAGCATCAGCTACAACATTATTCTTCCCCTTAACATATTCAATCTCAAAATCATAAGCTTGAATTTTACTGATCCACTTTTGCTGTCTATCATTCAGGTCTCTTTGATTAAGGAAATACTTTAGACTGTTATGATCAGTTTTAACTACAAATTTGGCCCCAACTAAATATTTTCTGAATTTAGCTAATGCATGCATAATAGCTAACATTTCCTTGTCATATATCGAATACAGTTTTTCAACATTAGTGAGCTTCTTGCTTTCAAATACTATCGGATGTTTATTTTGCATTAACATGGCTCCAATTCCTTTACCTGACGCATCACATTCTAATACAAAGGGCTGATCAAAGTCTGGTAAGGCAAGGACGGGGCAGGAACTCATTACCTCCTTGAGTTTGTCAAATACCTGTTGTGACTCTGCAGTCCATTTGAGTGCCCCCTTTTTGGTAAGATCTGTCAGTGGTGCTCCAAGTTGTGAAAACCCTCTAACAAATCTCCTGTAGTAATTGCATAGACCAAAGAAGCCTCTTAAATTAGAAAGGGTCTGTGGAGGCGGCCAATCTTGAATCGCCCTGATCTTCTCTTGATGCACCTGCACACCTTTAGCATTGATCATATGTCCCAACTATAAAATTTCCGTCATTCCAAACTCACATTTAGAAGCTTTTGCATACAGAGATTGAGACTCCATTATGCCCAAAATTTCATCAATATGTTTTAAGTACTCCTCCCAAGTCTTGCTGTAAATCAGTATATCATCAAAGAAAACAAGCAAGAATTTCCGCAACTGTTTATTAAAAATATGGTTCATACAAGACTGGAACGTTGCTGGAGCATTCGTCAGTCCAAAGGGCATAACCAAGAATTCATAATGACCATAGTGACAACGGAAAGCAGTTTTATGTATATCCTATTCCCTTAACTTAATCTGATGATACCCTGATCTTAAATCAATTTTAGAAAAATATACAACACCATGTAATTCATCTAACAATTCATCAATGCGGGGAATTGGATACTTGTTTTTAATAGTCTTTTTATTGAGGGCACGATAGTCGATACACATGCGTAGGGTCCCATCTTTCTTTTTGACCATCACCACTGATGAAGCAAATGGACTCGAGCTAGGTTTGACATGTCCTATTTTTAATAGCTCCTTAATAGCTTTTTCTATTTCATCTTTGAATGCCTTAGGATGCCTGTATGGAGTAGTGATTACGGGCTTAGCCCCTTCTTCCAATTCAATTGTATGCTCAAAACCTCTATCTGGGGGTACCCCAGGGGGTATATCACCGAAAACTAAACTGTGAGAATCTAATATTTGCAACGCTTAGTTTCAAACCCTGTTACCTTTGTAGAGATCAAACAATGTGCTGACCAAGCAACCTCTCCATGAAGGAAAATGGCTTCCATCCTTTTAGCAGAAACAATTCTGGGTCCACCATTTGACATGCCCCTGAGAATTACCTTTTGTCCATCCACTTTGAAAGAGAATTCCATATGTTTAAAACTCTGTGAATATTTATCCAAAGTTTCCATCCACTGAATTCGTTAACACCATGTTAGTGTCCGCCAAATCAATCACATAAAAATCATCAGTTACTGTATAATTACCCAAAGCAACACTCAATTGTGGAACTTTATGTGTGTTGACTAAATTCATGCCACCTGCAACTTTCACATCAAAACCTTCATGTTTGACTGTATGTAAACCTCTTTTCTTAACAAGAGCAACATCAATAAAATTATGAGTAGATCCACTGTCAATCATAACAATAACTTGCTGACCCTGTAACACTCCTCTGACCCTGAAAATGCTGTAATGAGGAATTCTTGTCATTGACGCTATTATACCACGGCCACCAGACTGATTATTTTCCTGTTCAGAAGTGGAAACCTTTTGGGAATTTTCTACATTAGGAACTATATTTTCCCCATTTTCCCCATCTTCTTCATCATCTGACATTACTTCAATGTAATGTATTTTTCCTTTACCCAAACACCTATGACCTGGCTGCCATGATTCTTTACAACTAAAGCACAATTTACGCCTCCTGAGTTCATCCCATTCTTCTTTATCAAACCTAGGTTTTGGAAAAGTGTCTTTGTTGGGGAGCTCTTGGTCTTTATCCAATTTTGGGTGAGGATTTTTGTTCCATGTTTTTCCTTTTGAAGAAGGTTCTAGATCTCTAGCCTTCTTAATAGCCATTTGCAGTGTGGTAGGATACAAAGATTTAACCCAACCTTTCAAAAAATCAGAGAGTCCATCAATAAAAAGTACAATCTTGTTTCGCTCCGAGATTTCAGTGACAAGCATAGCCCATTTTTCAAATTCTATTATGTATTGTTCAACTGTCCCTGTTTGTTTCAGTTGTGTTAATTCTTTTAAGTGTAATTCAGGATCTTTGGAATCAAACCTGTCAATAAGACGCTCAGTGAATTCCAAATACATATCTACCAAGTTATGGCTCAATGTGACCTGTCCATGATGCCACCATTCATGTGCTACCCCGTCCAGATGTAATGTTGCATATTTAATAGCTTCGTCCTCTCTCATAGGGTTTAGTTGAAAATATATGTCTAACTTTTGAACCCAAGCCTTGGCTGTGGTATTGCAGTGACTCCAGAGGCAGTTGTCGACACGCGAGCTCAGCGTCTGCGTAACCGCACTATTCATGAATATTTGATCAAATGGCGGAATTTTCCGTTGGATGATGCTACTTGAGAATGACCAGATTCTGGCCCATCCCAATTTACAGTTGCTTGTGGGCAAGCAACACGAGGCAAGGGAGATTTGTCATATCCCCAAATTTTTAAAATAAACTGGAAGTGTTTAATAAAAGCGGTAATTATTTAATATTAAAACCAATTAAAATTAAATAATTATCATTATAAGTTTTGGAACTTTTAAAATGTAATGTTAGTAGTTTTGTTGCGGTAGTTCCCTTACAGGACTAAACCGATTATTTTTGGTGTTTAAATTATTTTGCTGAAGAGTTGGATATGCTTGGAGATTTCTGAGAACTGGAAGCGTATTAAAATTCCATTATCTTCCTTTCGTTGGACTGTTGTCTGACCTATTGGAAATAAACGTGGCAATAGACAGATAAAAGATTTTGTCTTTTTCTGGAGATGAGAGTTTATATACGATATTAATTTGGTGTTTAGACTAGAAGAAGTAATCTCCTTTCGTTGGCTAACGTGGCTTAGTGGAGAATTGGCCAATGGAAAGGTGGGATGTTCTTGTCGTATGTGGTATACGTACGTGGAAGCGGAGCATAAGGAAGGCAGGCTTCCCACATGACTACATTCCATGCGGGGTTGATGGAATGAATGAAGCATAAGCGAGGAGAATTGTAGACAGTGGTTCGGCCGCGGTTACTGCCTGGAGGTGTCGTGTGACGTGTAGAATCATATTGGGATTCCTCGTGAAGACTGTGGATTGATGGGCTGGCTTAGCGACACATCACTGGACCATTTACATATGCCCGCGCTGGAGACAACGATAACTATGGGGAATAGCAGGAGGACATAGTTACATTGCATGGTTGGATTATTGCACGACCACGACTGCCAAACAGAGGAGCGTGGACTATGTGATAGATGCCATCTGCACAGCAGAAGGCCGAATTTAACCACGTATGCAGCAGAAGTTGACATTACTAAACAGGTGCATACTTTGATAATGTTTTAAGTTAATTGTAAATTGCAAACAGAGGGTAGCTGCACTGCTTATTGCATTCCAAAGGTTATTTTTAACTATGAATAAATCAACGATATTTGGAGAGTTGGAATAAACTATCGAATTTCTGGGATATATTGTCTATTATTGTAATCATTACTGGTAAAATACAGAGATATTACCATTCAGTTGTAAATTTATAAATTGAGAATTGTTAGAAGTTGGTTTATTTCTGGAAAGGGAATTTTACATGGTATCAAAGCTTTCAATCTTGCCAGCCTGTAGGGTGTTTGTGTTTGCAAAACAAGGGAATATGTTTTACTGAATATGCCATCAGGCCACTACAATTTTCGAAATACCAGAGAACGTCAAAATAGAAATCCAACCAGTCCATCTAGTTCAACTCCACAATTTTAAATCGAGGAAAGTCATACTGAGACAGAAGAGGAAATAATTTTTGAACACATCAATAACATGGCAGAACCAGAAAATAATAGGGACTTAATTGCGGCATTGATTAGAAGTCAACAAGATATGCAAAACAATATAAATACTATGACCAATCTGATGACTCGATTCATGACTCAAAATTTAAACCAAAATCAAAATGAAGGTGGTAGGGATGAACGTTCAGTTAATAATAATCAGCCTGAACGATCAACATCAGCTAGACCTTATATGCCAAATTTTACTCCACAAAATTTACATCCAAAACATGAACGTACGGTTAGAGAAGTGCAGGATGAAATTTTGAATGACTGGTACTCAGCTAGGGCAGAATTTAGATCTCAGATGTCATTCGGGGAGTACATGGATGTCAGAATGAAACATAGACCACATAGGGGCAGAAATTTCAACAGTGAATTACAAAGAAAAATTCGTGGATATGACAAATTACGTTATGTTCTTGGATTTTTTCAACTTTTTTTCCTTAAAAACAGTTGGAACTGAAATACTAAACTTACCCGAACGTCAAAGAAAAGACAAAAAGGATAAGGTTTTAGAGAAATCTAATCTAAACCTAAAGACAATGATGATAATGGATAGTGCCTAGATAAATGGATTCCTTAAATCAAGCTTTTCATTTCCATGAGGAAACAACTGCACAAAATTGATGTAATCTCCAAAGGTGACGAAGGATATTTAATTCATCCAAATACTCAATACCAATGCAATCCAAATGAACATCCCCAAATAAACTAGTACTAAATTGGGTTGAGACTAGCCATGCACTACAATTTGCAATCAATAAACTACAAATGGTATGAACCAAGGAATTCATAACATATCTCCACATTTCTCCATTAAAATCGATGAACTTCAACTAGAACTTTGAGAAGTAGAAACCATGCAAAATGTTGACGCAACACACAAAGATCTACTAGATCTTCGATGTCAATCATGTATTTATTCTAATAGCCTTGGCAACAATTTATGATATCCTATTTCTACTATTGTTGCTACTTGCTAACTATCCTCCTTTCTTTCCTACTCTCTACTTCTACTCTCTACTTTACTACCTCTTATTGACTCCTATCTAATAACTTTATAAATGAGAAGGCCAAGCCTTTTATAGAGTTTGAGTTACAAAATGAAGGGCCTAGATTGACTCTAAATCAATGGCCAAGATAATTCAAAGAAGCCCTATAGTTACAACTTATAGCTACCACCTTCATACATTTAGTACCATCCTCTTAAGTACATGTCCCTTTTGAGGAAAAAGACCAATGGAAATCATCATAGCCTCAATAGCATGATTTACAAGGAGTAGATGATGACATTTCATTCAATCATTCACATATCCACTTGTTGATGAGTTAGGTTTAATGAATTTGGACATGTTGACCTTAAAATTATTTGATTTGTTAGAGATGAGTAGGTGCCACCTCAACTTGCATATCTTCTAAACTTTCATCCTTCATCACAAAGAAGTCATTTCTAACTTTGATTAACTCATCTGAAACTATCCATTTCTTATGAATTTCATCTTCATATTCATAATAATCCTTCATTGTTTTTGGAATTCTTGGGTATCACCTTTTCTTGATCTACTTGTAGTAGTTGAGCCCTTCATGTTGATCTTGGATTTCAAGGTCGTTGTAGTATCATTCATAGAGCAATCCACTTCCTTGTATGACTTGATCTTGAATTCCTTCTCAAAGTGGGAATCTTGTCTTTCCTCAAACTTGCCTTGAATCCTCCTTTATCCAGTTCCTTGCATCAATTCCTGCAAAGAGGAAGAACATCTTGGATCAAAGTTATGAATGAAAATGAATTACAAGGGATTTGTGAAGAACTTAAATAATTTTCATGATAATTGATTCTTCAAAGGGGATTGGGGATTGGAACATGGATTGGAATTTTTATGAATTGTGATTTGAAATTGGATGCTTGAATTTGAAATTTGAACCTGGAACTCAGGAATTGGATGAGGAATGAGTTCTAGGATTAGGATTTGGAAATGGGAATTTGGATTATATTCTTCTCAGTCTGGAAATTGACTTTGAATCCTCTTGAAATGCTTGATTCAAATCTGGAAACTGCTTGATCTGCTGATGAAAAATGCTTATTTTTCTGATCTAATTCGCCTCCATGCAATTTCGCACCCTCCATCTGATTTAATTTGACTTCATGCTGGGAGTTTTGCCTTGATCTGATTTTGATTTATCTTGAATCTGGTTTTCTTGTTGAAGATCGTCCTTGATGCTCTCATTTCACAACTCTGCTGGAGAATCCACCCTTAATTCTGATTTAATTCGCACCATTCTGTTTCAATTCGCTTTGACCTGCCTGAAGTTCGCTTTTTTGTTGGAAAATTCATCCTTGGATCTGATGTAATTTGCCTTAAATTAGCTGGAAATTGCTTTGAATTCTGGAGTTCACCTTGATTTGCATTGAATTCTGTGATGTCTCCTTTCTGAAATACGATTTAATAATAAATAATAATAATATCAAAATATAAAAAGAATATAAATAAAATTAAAATTAAAATTTAAAAGAATAAAGTCAAAATATAATTAAAATTTAATTAAGTTAAATGAATGGTCAAAAGGGATGAAATGAAAAGATGTGACTCCCTCAAACATGAGATGTAAAAGGCAGAATATAATTTCATTGGGAAGGGGAGAAGGAGAAAAGAGGAAAGAAGGGAAGTGGGGACTAACGAAGGAATAATGGAAGATTGGAATGGAAAAAATTGAAGGGTTGTGACTCTTTCAAAGGGCATAAAGGATGAAGTGTTGTGACTCTCTTGAAAGGTTGTGACTCTTCCATCATGAGGAAATAGGAGGGAAAGTCATTTGTTGAAGGCATGGAAGAAGGGATCATCATAAGGAAGGTAATCATAGTAAGTTCTGTTTTGAGATATGAAAAAATGGAGCATAGGAATTAAGGAAGGATCAATGGAAGAAGGAAGTAACTTCCAAAGGGGCAACAATGATGGAGGGTTGTGACCCTTTTGAAGGGTGGTAATTGTGAAATGGTGTGACCATTAAAAATGGTAGACATGGTGAAGAGGTGTGACCCTTCCTCACAAAAGATATAAAGGGGGAAGAAGGATCAATGGGGAGGAATAGATGTTATAAAATATATTTGGCGCTCTTCCCAATGAAGAGATGAGAAAAGAAATCATTCACATTTCTGGCCAGCATTGTTTGACAACAAACTATACTGTAATGTATCTATGAGTTTATATCGATTTACAAAATGTTAGATCTGAATTCTGTTAGGGATAAGGAACCCTTATATGGTCTAATATATACATATGTCATATATGCATGTTAATAATAGTTAAATCAGAATTATATATCAGTCATGTTGTGTTATATATATACATAGCCTATTCTTTATTCACTCGCTAATATAGTGAAGAGGATAGGTTGGTGTTGTGTAGGGAGAGGCGGAGTAAAACCTCACAGTGTAGGAGGAAACTCCCAAGATGGGATAAGGACGGGGTCCTGAAGCCTTGAGGGAGCCTACTTGTAGATTGGTGTCAAGCACCCCATGGCAAGTAAATCCCCATCCTTCTTAAGGTTATTGATTAGGAGAGAAGTAAGGAATTAGGGCTTACTATGTATTATGAATTAGTGATTGTTTCTTAATATAATATTATTTAAATGTATAGTGATGTATGTTTAATCATTGGGAATTAGCATTTTCCTAGTAGGGAATGTTACAAATTGCCAATTCCAAATGCAATCAAACCCTAGTTGGGAATTTTAGGGTAAATCAAGTAAGGTCCTAGTTGGGGACATTACAAATTCGCATTGAATCTAATTTTGCTTTGCCCTTGATTCTGATTTTTAATTCACACCTTAGGTCTGGAATTCACACTTCAAGTCTTGAATCTGATTTCACACCTTTGCTGGGAATTTGTCCATAAATTTTAATTTAAATTGCCTTTATTTCTGGAAAATTCACTCTTGATCTGGTTTAAATTCACTTTGATTTGCTTGAATTCATACCTTGCTAGGAAAATTCACCCTTAATCTGATGTTGATCCATCTTCATCTACTGGAAATCTTTGAATGGGTTTGAATGATTGATGCAATGATGTCTTTGACCTCACATATTTTGGTGCTTTAATTAAAAATTCCAATTTACTTGATCAAAGCAAACCCCATTAGTATTTCTTTTGCTTTTCAAACTTGCATTTTCCATTTTTCTCAAGTCGGCCAGATAGACAATTAACTCTCCTTGGGCGGGATTGGCATGCTTGCAAGGATAAGTTCGCATGTTGATGTGGAGAGTTACAAACTTGAAAATGGATTTAAGGATTAGTTTCGAACTAGAGGTTGCAAGTGACGATTAGTTCTATTAAAACAATGTAATGTTTCTTTAACGATCATCTTAGTTAGTTTAGGTAGTTTCTAATTTTGTCTTTTGTTATGTTTGTTTCTTTTAGAAACATCGTAATTTAATTGCCTATATAATTTAACTCCGTTTTCATTATTAAACATTTTAATATACAATTACCATTACATGGCATCAAAGTGGGTTGATGGGGGTTTTATAAAGTTTGGCAATTTTTTTATAAAATTTGCGATCTCTTCGAATTTATTCCATAATTTTTTAAATTGTTTTTTGTGAAAAATGACTGCAATTTTGGAGGGTTTCTAGTAGTGGGTTTCACGTGGAGTTTTTGTGAGCCGTTTTCCTTCCTCCTAGTGCACGCAAAGAGTTTTTAGTTTAATTTTCTATCTGCATTTCTGTTTTAAGGCGCCATTTTTCACAAAATCATGTTGTTTTGCCTCTGCAACTTGCATCCTGTTGATGTGAGCTTTTTGCCACTACAATATGCAGAATCGAAGCACTTAGTATTCCAAGACGAAACACTAAATCTCCAACTCTCTCTTGAATAAGGATGCTCATATTCTAAACAATGTACATGGATTGTGTGTTCAAATGAGACAACCCCAAGGTTCCTTCTTATTGTGGACTTAACTCAATTGTAATGATGTGATATGCTGGGTATCACAAAGGGACTTACGTTGTTCAATCAATGGATATCAACTACTTCAACTTCTTCCAACCAAACAATCTGCTAAGGAAAGGGTTTAGAAAGCTATTCTATTCCTAGAATGTAAGAAACTGTAGATGCCTTTGTGACTCTACTAGACTTAGTTTAGCGATCGACATTAACCAAGTTAGTGTGATCTCCTAAGGGTAAATGTAAGATGTTCAAACTATCACCATTCCATTAACACCATCCATCGATGCATATCAATGTGCAAGCAATAATTGAATTAAAGTTCATAAATACGCCATTCGACCATGCAAGGCAAACTTACAATCAACAAACAACTATTGGTTTGGTCTAAGCGAGTTCACCAAAGATGCATCCACAATATCTTCCATTCAACTAAACAATATTTCTAACCAACATGAAATGAAATCCTAATCTAAGCGAGGAAATGTAGAAACCATGTAATAGTCCAAAGCAACACAAGTAATCCACCACGAAGACCAACAATGAAGTAGCAATTACTTTGATAGCATTATGACAACAATTACTCCAAGTCTCTCCTACTCTACTCTACCTCTGATCTAATAATTTACAAATGAGAAGGCCTTGGCCTTTTATAGTTGTTCAATTACAATGAAGGGCCAAGATCAAATCAAGATCAACGGCCGATATTTCTCCAACAATGCTCTAATTCTACTAACAAATACAAGAATTAAATGTTCATCCAATTACATGAAGGCACCACTTTATTGGCCAATCAGAGAATTACATAGCTTTTATTGACCAATCAGAGAATTACATAGCTTTGTTGAAAATTGTATATCAGAATTTTATTTCTCTTTTATATATAAAATATATTTATTCTAATAGAGGCACTGCACTTTACTTGCACTAATTTTATTTCTGTGTATTTCAAATGCAGCCCAATACTGCATATAAATATCAACAATGAGATTTCTCTTTTATATATAAAATATATTTATTCTAATAGAGGCACTGCACTTTACTTGCACTAATTTTATTTCTGTGTATTTCAAATGCAGCCCAATACTGAATATAAATATCAACAATGAGACTTGTCTCTACGTATGCAGAGGCATGCCTCTACGTACGTAGAGACATGTCTCTAAATGAGACATGCTCTTTTAATATTCTAAACAATGCACAAAACCGATTCATAACTATCGGTGAGTAATTTATATTACATAAGATAAGTGTCTATTTCTTATTATACATTGCACACAATATAACTGCCGATTACTAATCACACAACACATAATATATTACGTGCTGCGCACATAATAGTATTATGTGCTTCGCACAATATTATTATGTGCGCAGCACATAATATTATTATGTGTGCGGCACATTAAGACTGATACAAATCGGTATAGTTGATGTTAATCAAACCGACTTTAATCGGTAATGTGATAACCAATTACGTTGGTATTAATAACAAATCATTATTGTTATTAACCGGTACAAATCTGTTGATGTTTATTAATCAGATTATTATAAGATTACATTTAATATTATTTTCTTTAGTTATAAATGTATGTGTAAAAATTAATGTATATATAATAATAATATCTATTATTATTATATATATATTGATATATCATAATTAATCTATCCTCATAATATTAATGTCTACTATATATTTTATCTGATCGAAGCTACAAACATCAACAAGCTTTTATTGACCAATCAGAAAATAGGTTAGGTAGAGGCACGAGATGCCTTCCACATGTACACTAGGCATAATATGATTGGACCATTTTGGACATGTGCAGCTGGAATTTTCTAATTGGTTGGAAATGGATGGGCACCACATCAGCATTCTTATCTTGCAATCTTTGTTTTAATTCCACTTCCCCACCTTTTGGGTATCTTCTCATTGAAAATGGCTTGGACTTGCTTGTACTTGAAAACTTGATCTCTCTTTTGATGCCTTGACCTTGATCTTGCACTTGTTCTTCAACCTCGAACATCATCTTGCTTGTCTTTTCGATGAACCACTTGCAACTTGCTGGTGTATGAATTCTTCATATTGCACTTTGCCATAGTTGCACAAAACCGAAATAAAAAAAAAGTGCATAGAACTAAAAATTGAGCACAGCGTCCTCAACAACTGTTTTGTAGTAAATAGTAAATTTTGTTTTGCTTTGTGTTAAATTTGGATCAGAATATATGGCTTTTAATTTTTCTTATATAACCTCAATATATGTAATATATTTAATCACAAGATATATATATATATATATATAAATATATATAAATATATAAATATGTTAATATCAATATTCTGCAGATTGGATAAGCGAGACTCGCATTGTTTGTTGTATATGCTTGTCCTCAATCAAATGATCATTGAATATATATTATAAATATAGAAGACATGATGATATAGAGGCATGTCTCTTTGAAGAGACATGACTCTATATAATCATGTCTTTTCAATATACAAATTAATCACTTGAAACCGATAATATTATTCGGTGTTAGGAAATCAAACCATAACCGATGCCTTTTATAAATTATGACTGATTTATTAATCCATGATCGGTAGTATACTATTGATGATAGTAATCATAATACATGCCGATAGTAATACATGATCGGTGATGCCCGATCACCCGATCGGTATTACGACTAATCCGATATGAATTGGTGATAGTTATGTATTTAGACCGATATCAATTGGTGACTATTATAAAATTTGACCGATATCAAATTGGTATTTTATGAGCATTTAGAATTGAGTTTTTAATATTATTTATATTATCAAATATAATATACATTTGTATATTTATATTAATATATATATAATAATATCATTATTGCTATATATATATATTAATATGCATATAAAATGTAGAATAATATTATCTCATTCTGTTTTATCTGATCAATGCTACATAACATTAACATTAAATATAATTGATACAAATCGGTATTAATAAAGTTGAACATTAATATTGACCGATATGATGTTTATTTAAATCAATATTATAAAGAGATAAATTAAGTATGTATATTAATATAATAATAATATCTATCATTATATATATATTAATATATTGCTTATTTATCTTCTCATAATATCATGACCATTTTATCTGATCGAAGCTATAAACATCAACACTTTGCAATGCCAATACATGTTCCTTTAGTCTTAGTGACAATGAGGAGTTTAATATGTTAAGGGATCCAAAAATTGGTTGTGGAAATTGGGGAGGAGAAAGGGTAGCTGAAGAGAGCACTCAAAGTGGTAGTTGAGCTGGGAGTGTTGTGAATTTTGATTGCCTTTACAATTTTTTCTCAAAGTATGCCAAGGGTCAATTCAATAAGCAGTTTCCATTATGACGATTTGCAACAAGAATAAATGTGAACACAATAGTTTAATTTAGGGGAGTTTCATTGATGGAAATCCCATTATCCACCACTTCCAAGTAGCAAAGCTAGAGTGATTGCACACCTACACATTTGATAAAGAGGTTGGGGTATGTTGAGACTTTACTAAATAGGGAGTTGAGCTATGGTGGAACGGTGACACCTTCACACCTTCAGTTACTTGTCATTGGCTCCTTCAAGAAGTACTAGTAATTGATATGTACCTGTTCTCATTTTTGTGAGAAGTTTAGTAAGCTTAAGAGGAATCATGTGGCAATGGGTTAAGTTTCATCTTTGTTGGTAGATATACTGAGATGAGGCAAATGATGCTGCTGGAAACCTTTTTTTTGTTTACTCTTCTTATTTTAAGCAAACTGTGTCAAATGTTGAATGAGTTGGGCTTTGATATGTGGGACCAAGAACTATTTGAAGAAAATTGAGGACTATTATCTTGGATAAGAATTATTCCATGATAAATGTACTATTGGAAGTAATGAACGTCACATGGGTATCAGTTGGATGCAACATTATTATGGATGGTGTAAAGATAGTGGACATCCTCTACTCATAAATAGAATGGTTAGATGTAAGGAGGGACCTTTATTCTTTAGGCTAGTTGACTTTTCAAGGAATTGTAATAATGGGAATGTTCATTTTTAGATCCTTAGAGATGCCACTGAAGAGATTAGCGCTGGCCAAATATCTATTGGACTGTGTCGTGTGCATGCCATGATAATGTACTAAACGACATTAATGAAAGTGAGTGGATCAAACAAGTTTTAGCTGATGCAACAGATATACAGATGTTTGTCTACAATCCCTGCATGCCACAAACAATATTCTAGTCCTCCAAAATAGAATTCATTAAAATAGTTGAAACTTGATAGGCATCCTACTTCATTATATTGGAGAGAATGATTGAGTTGCAAGAACCCTTGCTTAATGATCATGGCCCGAGTGGAATTGGTGAAGAGTGGCATTTTCCAGTCAGATTCCAAATGCATAATCTTCTGTATCTGATTTTCATGGTGATTAGATATAGTGACTTTAACAGCCCCAACCCTGGAGAATTATATGAGCAAATGAAGGCTGCTGTTTAATAAAAAACCTCATTTTGTAGTTCTATAAGGAATTAAGTAGAAGTGGGAGAAGCTGAACACTCCTTCGCATATGACTACCAATGTTCTTAACCTGAAGTGGCATGTGTAAAGGCTTGGTAGACATTGAAGTGAATGGGCTCTTCATGGAAGCCACTAAAAAGATGAACATTATAGAGGAGGTGAGGCTGATTTGACATGAACAGACCAAATCTGTTGATCTTAGGGGCTACATGAGTTTATCAAAGAGAGTCAGTGACAATTGCATGTGTCTTCATCAATGATAAACATTTTGAGCATTTGGCTCTTATCACAAGTTTGTAGTTCCTCTACTGTTGAGAGGAATTAGTCTACATACAACTTCATCCACATGAACATGCTTGCCTCTATGAAATTGGAGAAGCTTGTGATTGTACATAGTGCCTTGGGTCTTATGAATCACAAAATGATTAAGTATAGGGGGGAAATTAACAACAAAATGGTATGCAGACTTAGGAGTTGATGCATATTGATGAGGGTTAGCTGATTAGGTTTCCCATATAGGTTTAGTTTTGGTTCAGTTGCAAGAGCTAGACAAGTCTAAAGCATTAGCAACAAAGGTATGTCATGGAATTTGCATTGAATAATAACTTAGATAAGGCAGTATATTTTTTGTATTACTCTGTACATAGCATCTTGAACTTGATGAATACTATACATATCATATTAAAGATGTTTGTTATTGATTGTTGGTTCAATCGCTTGTCAGTTTGTCATAGTATGAATTTCAGCTATTTTTTTTATCATATTATCGAACCACCACTTATTTTACATTTTTCTTTCTAATTGTTTTTTCAAATAGTAGTTTTTACATGATTTTTTTAATAGCTGCACCCTACAATCATCAATATTTGGTAAATATTTACAATCTATTAAACCACATGCCTTCAGCCCCAAAATACAGAAAAACTGTTCAAAAGTTAAATTAGTCACACTTTGGATCATAGACCCAACACGTTCATCTCCAAATTATGTTCTGTCCAGCTAAAGCCCCTTCTCTGCAAAATCATACAAAAAACACCACTGGCTTTTGTGGGTAAAAGGCACATAATGGATATTGTCAGTGCAATCCAAGAGCTTTTGCACTCCTCCAAACAACAAAATTAACTGATGATTGTCATAGCACTTGACATTTTTAAGGCCTTTGATAGGTGTGTCTGGAATTTCCCACTTGAGACCATGGTCAAGTTTGATTTCAGCAAGCAGCTGGCCAATTGGATACGAAATTGCATCTAGCCACATCTTTTGTCATTGCTATAAATGTTGAGAAAGATATTTGGAGTTAGTATACACTCAACTGATGGGCAGCAATGTCAAATCAAATGACTTCACATAAGCATCAAAACCTCTTTCTCAATTGGTGGCATCTGATGAGGAATAGATTTGTCTTTTTTCCTGTTTGAGCAGAAGTGAAAGATGCATGCTAAATGTTATTGACGATGGGACAGACTGATATCTGGACTCTGTACACAGCACTCATCTTTTAATGTTCATCATGTTAATAGAATTTTGGAAGATGGGAATATAATTGAAGATTGGTTTTTTTAGATGCAATGTATAACCATAGGCAAGGTGTACTGTTATGATCATTGATAACTCTTCTGTTTGTTTGGTTTCATATTAATGGAAGAATACAATCTTGTTGACATTAACTTTTGTAGAATGGAGATGTTTTTACACAGATGGCATTACTGAATCAACCTGTGGTTAGCCTAAATTTTATGGTCTCAAGACCTTGATTATTCCACTAAGTGTAGGATATACAAGAATTTGCTAAATGGTACAGGTGAGCAATGGTGTATTCTCCCATTCTCATCAAATCATGAAATCAAGTAATTGATGCATGAATATATATGAAATTTAGTCATGCTAATGTTTTCCCTCTGATGAACTCACTAACGTAGTTTCAACATTGTAAATGAATTTTGGGAAAGTTCATTGGGATTTTGAAAATTTAAAGCGTTATCAGGACATCTTTTTGTCTGACAGGAAATTAGCTGGTAGGAGTGAGCAATAGTTATTATAAATAGGCTCGCTTGCATAATTGATTTTGATATTGATGACTTTTAATGTCTGAGAAACATGGTCTGTAGAATCTATATCGAACTGTGTTTATTTGTTGAGAAGATCATTCCTGTGAGAATTTAGTTTGAGAATAAATTTTGTGAATTCTGTATGGTGCATAATGTAGAAGCTGCTGATTAAGTTAATGCACTGTAAGAGTGGGTTCAAAGTAAATTTGATTCCAAGATCAACTATATGATACTTCTGATATTGAGTAGCTTTTTTCTTTGTAGTTTCTAGTGTCAAAATTTGTCAGTATATATTTTAGTTGTGGAGATCAGTAAAAGCATTTTCAATCTGTCTACAACTTTCATGTTTGATTTTTGTCAGGCTCCTGTAAGTGGATTTTCATCTTTGGAAGGAAAACAGCATCCTATTGGAATAGGGCTAATGAATATGCAAAGAAATGGGCAATCTTTAAGTGGTACACATGTTTCCGATCCTAGATCTTTATCTTCTTCAGTTGTCAGACCTTTTGGATTGCAATCTACAAGGACTGACACGGAGAGAGAGATATTTCCTGAAAGACCTGGCCACCTAGAATGCCAGCACTTTCTAAAAACAGGGTACTGTAAATTTGGTGCAGCTTGTAAATTTCATCATCCAAAGAGAACTGAACAATCTGTAAGCATTTATCCCAGGATACGGGAATAATGTCAAATACTATATTCACTTTTTGTCATCTCTTTTAGAGATATTCTCTTTGCAGTTGAATTGTTCTTACTTTTAGTAAACATAAATTGTTAATGTTCAAAGGGAGCTATACATTTTCTGTTAAGAATAGATTGTTTATTGTTTTGAGTGTGATCATGCTCTGAGAAATTTCTTGCGTAAAGATAGCATTACATGTTCTTAAGAATGGATTGTCAATTTTTTTGTGCAGGGTCCAAAAAATTCTTTGCCATCTTCCGAAAAGAAACAACACTCCATTGGGATTGATTTTGAGAACAATGTGAAAAAATTGAACGATCAACCTACAAGCACTCAAGGATCTGTCTACTTAGCGTCTAAATCAGTGCCCTTTGCATCCATGGCTCCGACAGTACAATTACAAGATACCATTCAGAACTGCAGATTCCCAGAAAGGCCCGGCCAGCCTGAATGTATGTATTACTTGAAAACAGGTGATTGCAACTTTGGTGAGAAATGTCTATATCACCACCCTAAAGAGAGATTTGAACAATCATCTCAAAGCATGCCTAACCCAACAAGTCTCCCAGTGAATTATGTAAGTACTAGTTGCATGATATCTGAGAACTAGTTTGCATATTGTGAACAAATTGGTATCTACTTTGGAAACCATTCTCAATTCCAATATTTTTGATTTTGTGAACAAACTGTTTATGATGTTTCTGTTCAGGTCATGGCTTTGTTTTTTAATGGTTTGTGCATTTATTTTCTTAGGCTCATGCCAGTCCATTCTCTTTGAAAGAACAGATACAAGATAAAAGTACAACAAACATTGCAAATACGCATCTTAATAAGCAACATATATATTATGCAACTATGGATGGAACTGTAGCAGTGGATCCAGAATTCGCCAGACAGAGAGAGATATATGCAGAAAGGCCTGGGCAGCCAGAATGTCAACATTACAAGAAAACAGGGGTTTGTAAATTTGGTGCAGCTTGCAGATATCACCATCCTAAGGAGGGCAGTGAGAAATTTTCTACAAGTAAGCTTAGTTAGATGGGGCTACCTCTGTATCCTGTTAGTGCTTCTTAGCTTTTTTTTGCCCTTCCTTTGTATTAACTTAGTAATTTGCATTTGTTTTCACAATGTGATGTAGCCAAATAATTTCTTTATTCAAAGAAAAGGCCTTTGAGAAAAATCATATGGGAGATGTTCATGGCAGTTTCTGGTTTTGTTGCTCCCATTTATTTCATTGTTTTGATGGAAGGGTAAGCCTGCAGGCAAATTTTACAGTCAGGATGGTATCCACAAGTTTGGACTGATGTGCAAATTTGACCATCCACTGACAGTCCCTAGTAGCAATACATGAATTCATTCGAATGGTGAACTGCCTAAGGATCAGCTTTCTGAAGACAGTTCAGAAACATATGGACGATGTCTGCTCCTTTGGAAACATGACAAAGGTTAAATCAATGCGACATTAACTTAAAATATCACAAGTACTTGTTGGCTCTTTTTACCCAGATTTGAGACTAAAGTGGTAAAAGCATTGTTATTATATAGTGGTGTTGCTTGTTCAAACTCATCAGAGTTCTATATGGAAAGTTATATTCACCTACAAAACATTTTCGGTTAATGTTAAATGTTGCACATGATAGTTTTGTGTTGCAGATCCTTAATGTTCCTAATGAGAAACAAATTAACTCCTGACTAGAAATAAGGTCCTAGCCTGTAATTAGTACTCAAATCTGTTCATTATTTTCCTTACATTTCCAATCTTTCGCTAGTATAGGACAAATTCCATCTTTATTAACGCAGTTTTCAAATCAGGAACAAGGTTTAGCACAGTGACGTTGGCTGCAGGTGGTAATTAGGGTGTTTGTTTCCATTTTTCACTAAACAAGGCGACTGATAAGCTATAGAAAGCTTATTAGCTGATCTATCTGTGTTTTGAAATCACCTTTATAATGTCAGCTTCAGTTGTAAGATTTCTAATAAATAAATAATGTGGCACGTGTCACAGGTTGATATTTACTTTGTTGACTAATAGTGACTAATATCTAATTTTATTGACAGTACGTGAGACTGATTTCACTTACAAATTTCTCCTGGATATTACTTAAGAAATATTATATGCACTGTTTTTTGTATTGTGCTGTTCTGAGTACTCTTCTGGCCTTTGTCATTATGGGGATTGAATTGATGCAAGTTATGGTGTTAAACAGAAAGTAAGCTGATGGTTGATTATTGCATGGAAATTTTACTGTACTTTGGATCTAAGAAGCCGATGCTGGCCTCCAACCACTGGATCCGGAAGCTGATGTGCTCTGAGGCAGAATCGGGCGTGGATGCCCTGTGGATGCTGCCCGGATGCGCATCACAGGCATCCGGATGCGTATGGATGCCTGTGGCAGGCATCCAGACGCATCCGGATGCTTGTGATGCGCTTCTGGGTGGCATCCACAGAGCATCCGGGAGCACCTGCGGGCTGACTGCCCAGAAAACACAAAAAAACAATTTTTTTATTAATTTTTTTTTTTAACTTAAGGCACTTTAAAACATGTGCAAAATAGATTTTTTTAATCGATTTTTTTCTTCTAAACCCTAAAACAACCCTAAAGGAGGTCTTTCCAACTATTCATTCTAATTGTTTTTGCAGCTGCACTCTCTTCTCCATTTGGTCTCCATTTTTGCATGTTGAAGACAAAGTGATTTTTTTTAAAAGAATCATTTGTAGGGCAAGGGATTGCTTCAACAAAGGAGTTTTGTGCATCTAAGGTAAGCATTTGATATCATTTTTGAGTCCTTTAATGGATTGTTTTGAGATTTTGATGAATTTTTCAAGTTTAGGAAGAAATTTTGCAAATTTAAAAAAAAAAAAAAAAGAAGTAAAGAAAGAAGTTTAGCTATTTATTTTGGTATGTTTGTATCATGTTTTTGCACTTGTTTGGTTGATGTTCATAGTTGTTTTCTAATTTAAGTTTATTTAATTTCTTAATATATTACATTGTATTGTGAAAAAATGGCCACCACCGGTAGTCAAAGTTCAGTGGCAGGAAAAGGAGGTGATAATTTCAAAATTGATGTAGGATCTCCTTTATGGAGACATACCACAAGAATACAACACGTTGCAGGAGGTGGTTCATATATTTAGAAGTGTAAATATTATGAAAGTAACAAAGGCAAAGCATTCAATAGCTCATATTCCTGGGTCAAACTTCATTTTATGGGCCTTGCTGGTAAAGGGATGGCTATGTGCGAAGGCACAAGTGAGAAAGGAATGTCAGACGCACAAATAGTGTCGTATGTAAAAAAACAAGAGGTTGCTGATAATATGGTTAAAAGATCCAAATTTTTTTTTATCAACCTCCATCCAGAAAGAATAAAGTAAAACACAATTACCCATTGAACCAATTCAATCCTCCAAACATCCATTCTTGCAAGTGCTTGTACTGGAAGAGAACGAGGAAGAAGTAGAAATGAGAGCCTGCAAAAGAGGTCCATTGGACACTGCATTTAAAATGGATGCAAGAGAGTGTGCTGATGAAGCCATTGCATGTTGCCGCTATGTCAATGGTCTTCCTTTCAACTTGGTAAGATCACCATATTGGAAGGAAATGGTGGCAGCTATCAATAAAGCACCAGTTGATTACACAAGTCTCGGGTATGAAAAGGTGCGTACCACTCTTTTGCAAAAAGAGAAGACTTCTGTAGAAAAAGCTCTTCAACCAATTAGAGCTTCTTGGAAAATATCAGGTGTATCTATTGTGTCTGATGGATGGAAAGATACAAGAAACCAAACATTGATTAATATGATTGCAATGTCCCCCAAAGGGGCAATGTTTTTGAAGGCAGTTGATTGTGAAGGGGAGGTGAAGGATGCAAATTTCATTTTTACAATTCTCATTGAGGCCATAGAGATGGTGGGTAGTGAGAATGTGGTCCAGGTGATTACAGACAATGCCAAAAATTGTAGGGGTGCAGGTGCTTTGGTTGAGAGTTGGTATGAGCATATTTTTTTGGACACCATGCATTGTACACTTCCTCAATTTGATCATGCAACAAATTGGCACTAAAATAGATTGGGCGAAACAAATATACCAAGATGGAGAGGAGATACAAATGTTTGTGACAAACCACATGTCACAATCCATATTTAGATCATTCTCCAAATTGGAGTTGCTGAAGGTAAATTGTAATTAGTAAATTTATTATTTTATGTTCATGTTCAATTATCAAATATTTAATTATATATAACTTTGTCTCTGTGTGATATTTATTGATATGTTGTTAACTTGCTTAGGTTGCTGAGACCCGATTTGCATCTCATACTAATGTTATGAGACGACTTCTCAAGGTGAAAGAGGCACTGAGCTAAATGGTTATTTCCAACTAGTGGAGTATATGGAAGACTTCAAATTCAGAGAGAGCCCAAAAGGTCAAGGCTTTGATATTGGATGACAATTGATGAGCTCGTGTGCAATTTGTATTGAATTTCACCGAGCCTATCATGACTATGCTCCGCTTTGGTGATACAGCTACATCTTGCTTGGGGGATGTCTATGATGGCATGGACACAATAGTGGAGAAGGTAAACTTTGAAATACAAAAACATGAGAATGACCCTACAGAATGTGAAGCCTTATGCAATAAGGTGGAAGAAATCATTCATCATCGTTGGGAGAAGATGACTACCTGATTGCATTTTTTTGCATATGCCTTATCTCTAAGGTACTATAGCGAGGAAGTACTTGCTATGCCAAATAGAATTGCACCATATATGGATGAAGAAATTGCTAATGGGTGCTACCAAGCTTTTAAAGGACTTCCAAGAGGAAGAAATGCAAGAAAAAGCGAGGCTAGAATTTGACATATTTACTTCGGGATTAAAACTTACTCCATATGCAATAAATGACCAAAATAACATGAAAATGGGAGCTGTCACATGGTGGTACATGTATGGTCAACCATACAAGCATGTACAACCTCTTGCAATCAAGATCCTCTCACAAGTAAGTTGTTTTTTTTTGTGTTTTGTTTACCACTTGTATTCTACAATTTAGTGTTTAACATTCTTTAATTTGCTCTTCACTTGTATGTTTAATTTTGTTCTGTTTAACATTCTTTAATTTGCTCTTCACTTGTATGTTTAATTTTGTGAACACTATCCAGGTTGCAAGTTCTTCTGCTGCTGAACGGAATTGGAGTACATACTCCTTTATCCATTCAGTGAAGCGCAACCGGCTGGGCTCAAAGAAACCTGAGGATCTGATTTACATTCATACCAACTTGCGTCTTTTGTCACGTAAGGAGGAACATTACAAGGAAGGGTCAGCCAAGCTTTGGGATGTAGCCTTTGAGTGTGCAAACTTGGATGCAACAATTCATGATTTGACTGCAATCTCAGATGATGGTGATATTGATAATACCAATAGGACACATGGTAATGGTCATGGTGCATCTAGCATCAGTGGAACTTTTTTGCTTCAAATGATCTTGAACTTGCAGCACATGGAGATGATGAGAATGTGGATTTTCTTGAGAATCCTTATGATTCTGAATCTAATTAGTGAATCTTGAGTCTTGACTCTTGATTGTTGAACATTGAATCATGAACTAAGTTTTGATTTTGTAGTTCAAATTGCATTTGAATTTTGAACATGACTAATTAGTTATTAATATTGATCTTATTTCAATTTGTTGTCACGTCTTTGAAGTTTTAACTTTTAAGTTGAAGTGTTGAACTATCAAATATGAAATATTTTGAATCTTGATCAATGGTGAAGTATCATACTATCAATATCAAATGATTTATTTTTGTATATTTCTTGCATTTCTTTGCATATATATATATATATATATATATATATACACACGCATCCAAACCCACCCGCATCCCCC
>MU223739.1:2999014-3010562 GCA_018584345.1 Thuja plicata
GAATCCCACAAAATTGTGAGTTCATTTACTCATCCATATCCTTGAGCATGCTGGATTACATAGTGAAAATGTTTTTTTAACTTTCACAAATTGTAATGTTGCTCTTCTGCTTGGTTCTATTAACGATTTTCATTATATTCACATTCACCTCACTTGCTTTTTGAAATGATATTCTAGAATCAATAGTATCTATTAAGGTAAAACTGATAAGGTGTTGTAAGTTAAATGTGTATTTGGAGCAGACATGGGTTTTTACTTAGCTCCCTGACTACAACTACAAATGTATCTGAAAACTGTGCTGTTTTTATCGAACTTCTGGAATTAGGACATTGATGCATTTTATTATTTAGTGCAAATGATTTAAATGCAAGGTTAATTGCTTACACTATGAGTTACTAATCATTTGTTGCTTGGTAATATGCTGTTTTAGTTTTCTCAATGGCTTGCGAGAAGTTGCAATTTCAAGGGGGACAATGGTGATAACTTTCAAGAAGTTTGTCAATATTATGGTTATTGTTAGCAAGAAAAGTGGGGAGACATGGATCTAGGTTGTGTCCCAAAGCTAAGTCACAACATTCGTCGAACTTCATCCATGAAATTTGAATTTTGACAAATTTTTTGTGCTTTTGATCGAGGAAAGGCCACAACCGAAAATGATTATATTGAAGTATACGATATAGAAAGTTACATAACACAGATAAACTGTCTAAAACATAGATTACTCAAACAATCTAATTCTAGCTATCTCTTGATAGAAGAATTTTGGCGATTTTTTACCTTTGTTGATCTTCATCCAAATTTTATGATATTTAATATAATATTGTTTTTTTAAAATAATTTTGAGTTTGTTAAATTATTTAGCAATGTTCAACTATTTTAACAATTTTGTGGATATTTTACTTATATTTAAAAATAAATAAATTTATATAAGGCAAATTTAATGTTGTTTTGTTGTTTGAATTGTTACCTTTGTTGAACTTCATCTGAATTTTATGATTGCCAAACTCAAATTCGAACCTTGTGACTTACCCCATGTACCCATGCAGCTGCTTAAGTTCATTTTCTGCTTAAATTTAAGCAGTTTAACTGTTCCCATGCAAATATAAAATTGTGGTAAAAGAATAATTTAGAACCTTTTGCTATTTTAGTGGAGCAACTACTATTTAAGAATTGGAAATAAGTTGTGGGTAAAAAGAGGGAGCTGGAAATAAGCAATGGCTGCATATTGTCAAAAACACTACATGGCTCCACAAATAATTTTTCCTCCTTTTTTTTCAATGGTTTATTTCTATTTTTTTTCTCAAATTTTAAGTGCACAAATTATTATTAATATGAATTTTAAGATATTTGCTTGAAAATAAGCAAAAAAGTAAATATTCATGGGGCCACCAGCTCCACAAATATGTCCTAAAAACATTGAGCAGCCACTGCTAGCCAAACTAAGGCAAGCAACGACATGGGAACATGCCCTTAGCCCCAAGGGATTTTCTATATGTTGTATTTATACCTCAGACTGAGTAGTAAGAGAGGGAAATGAGTTTAATATGGAATACATAACAAATAGGTTAGTAGAATAACATATAAACAAAGTCAAATAACCTTCATATCATAACACATATATTCCAACGTCATATTCATACAAAAGATAATATGCATGTTGATATTGTGGCGACATGTTTGGTAGTTGCCGGAGGTGAGGGGCAGTAGCCCCGAATTGGAGGCCGGCCCAAAGGGCTGAAATTTTTTGGTGCTTTTTCGGGAAAGAGATTTGCTTTTTCAGGAAAAAGAAGACCGACATTGTAAAACCCTAAAAAGGTCAATTTTAGAGGTTGCCCTAAAACACATGTTATAAACGTTTGAGATGTATAATGCATTGTACGGTTGTGTACGTTTTTGCTAGATAATAAGAAAGGTTGGATGACTGTGTAGGTGGATGTAGCCCAGGTTTTGGGCGAACCACGTTAAATTTGTATGTTATCTGTGTTTAGTTTCTTTCTTCTATTATTTCTGCATATAACTGTTTATTCTTATATTGTTTCGGCTCTGTCAAACCCTAACAACACATTCATCATACATAAGGTTATATACAACTTCCTCTTCTGTTATATTGCCTATTTACATTTGTGTATATAATTCTGCTTCTATCTGTCTTCTCTCTCTGTTACATATTATTCAACCTTATACACATTTCTGCCTAATGGGATGTCTCTCTTACAATCTACTACCTGTCTTGGAGGTGTCTATTTGGTTGGGAGCTCTGCGACCTGTGGTGATTTACAGTAGGATCTTTGCTACTGCTCTATCGCTAGTAGATTTCTTGTTAATATCATCTTGCCTTCAAAACTGTCTATTCCTTAAGGTAACTCTATATCTCTTTGAGGTTTGTAAAAGTGTTGTCTTGGTGTACCTTGGCTTGTTGAAGTAGCTAGTTTAGAACAATGATTTGTTGAGGTGTTCAGTTTTTGGGACTATGGTAGGAATCTGGATCTACTGAGTTAAATTCAGTGCATCTTTAGTAATTCTTGTGATATGTGCTAATAGTAAATTAACTACCTCTCAGCTGCTGGAGTTTATGCCTAGTTTGCTCAGATTGATCTTGGAGCTGCCAGAACTGGCATGGCTTCCATTTGTGTTCTGACTAGATCATCGGTGTTTGCCATTACATCAAAAAATGTGCCACTTGAAGAATATGAAGATCAATCTGATCTAGTTGTGCCTTGGTTTTTGTGGTTATGGTAGACCATTGGAGACAGAATCGATACAATGCATTAATGTCCCCCTCAATGTTTTTCAAAGTATTAATGTGGCCTTCTAGTCATAGTAGACAATGGCACACTTTTTCCTTGTTATCCATTTGCGCCTTTTGCACTTTTTGCAAAATATTGTCTCCTATTAGTCATTTGCGATTGTGTATCTTTCAAAATTTGTGTCGCAAGAGGTTGAGAAAACCCTCATATTTTAGGGCATTTATTTTTTATTTCTTTAATAGTATCCTTTAGTTTCTTTGTAATATCTACATGCTGCTTCAAAATATCTTCCCTCTGGTAGAGAACGCCTTCCAATTGAAATTTTTGTAGGGGAAAGATATTGGAGAGGTCAACTTGGGAGCAAACCAGTGGTGGTTTGACTAGCTGCAGAGTGGCAACTGGTTGTATTTACTTTTATTTGCTAGAAAGTTCTCAATGAATTGTGCTAGTATAAATAATAGCGTCTTGCAAATAATTAGTTAATCACCTGTCTACTGAGTAACCTTATTCACACTTAGCATAAGTTTATTTAGGCTATTTTGCGCTTTTCTCCCACTTCATATGGTTGAAATATGTGTCCTCATCATTGGAGACACCTCTGTGTGCATATTTGACACTACTAACACACTTATCAAGTGAGCTCACAACTGCTCCATCTTTGGAGGGTGGGTCAGAGATTGAGTCCTGCGTTACCTTGCCTATACATACATGACATCTATGTACGTTTTACATGCTATTTAAATGATAGATTATCCTATTGTGTTTATCATTTCAATAGTGGAAGGTTTGTGTTTTCAGTTTCCTAGCCTATACCAACATGGTGTCAAAGCCAAGAGAGCACGTTCCTTCCCACATCAAGGTGGTTCCCAGACATTTCTCTATCAACATAGTAAATTTCGGTAAATTTCAATTTTAATGCAAATTTTTTATTTTTGTACGAATCAATTGCAGAAAACTAATTTCTTTTTAGTAAAGGCTCGATTTGCTTTCTGCCCATTTGCTATTTTGTGTCAAATTGTAGAAATTTAAGTCCATTTGGAAACTTCTGTGTTTTTTTAAGCCTATTGCAGAATTTGTGGTTATTTGTTGCAGACATTTTTTTCTGTCTTATTCAACTTATTTGCAGGTTAAAATCACTCTTTTAAGAGTTCGTGGATTTTGTCATTGAAGAAGATCTAAGCTCAGCCCATACACCTGTTATGGTTGGTTGTCTTGTGCTTGACTTTTCACTGGCCGTATTAAGTATCCACACACAATTCTTCTACGCATCATTAACTTGGCCCCTTTCACCTTCATTGGCCGCACCCCTATGTTTATTTTCTTATCCTAAATTTGGAGTGCTTTGGGATCACGAGTAACATTCCAAGTTCTTTATGCATCTTGTTAGTAGATCACACCATACATTTGTCATGAGCCAAAAAATTGATATATAATGTCAATATATTTTGATGCACATATAATCTATTCAATTATTGAATCCTTCTTAACCATACTAATCAATATACAACTAATATTGAGGAACATTTGGAGCCTCCCAAGGGCGAAGCCCACAAAGCTACCCCCTGGCTTCTATTGTGTCTCCGGAACAGATCAATAATTTAGGTATTCAGAAATCCTTGGTAAGGAGCTCCCCTGCAGACTGTGGGGCTATTCAAAATAAAGGGAGAGGAAGGAAATCATTAGCATAATTAAGAGTTGAAGATGGAGATGATATTGACCAAAAAAAGATTACAACATATTTACAAGTAGGGAAGGGGAAACTCCTTCCCAAGTTACAATGAAAATCCTCTCTTGGAATGTTAGGGGTCTTAATGCCCCTAATAAGAAATGAGTAGTCGAACGCTGCATTTTCTCTTCTAAGCCAGATGTAGTGTTACTACAGGAAACAAAAATGAGCATTGAGCAATTATCCAACTTCACTAAGGATCTAGGAAACTGGTCAGGGGGGGGGGGGGGGATTGATGCCATGGGCTCCTCTAGAGGCATTGTAATAATTTGGAATTCTAGACATATATCTTGCTCAAAGATGGTAAGGAGTAGCAACTGGATAGGAGGTGAAATAGGCAGTTTGGGCTCTAATTTAAGTTTATCCATCTTAAATGTATATGGGCCAAATCTCCAAAGGAAGAAAATAGAAGTTTGGGAGGAGATCAATAGATGTCTTGTGGATTGGTAAGATAAAAACATTATTCTTGGAGGGGATTTCAATGTTATAGTACATCTATTTGATAAATTGGGGGGGGGGGGGGGGGGGGGGAAGGCGTTCTCAGAGGGAATCTCATACCCAAATTGACTTTAAGGACTCACTACAATCAGAGAATCTAATGGAAATTGAACCTGACAATGGGTCGTACAGTTGGTCTAATCGGAGACTTGGGACTAGTAACATTTCAGAAAAATTAGATAGTTTTTTCTTTAAAGGAGATTTAATTGCCTTCCCCTTTGATTTGAAAGCATCCATCTCTCCAACATCTGGATTAGATCATTACCCCATACAACTTGACATTTTTGGAGAAGACAAGCCATTGCTCTGCCCATTCAAATTTGAGAATGTGGCTTAAAGATGAGGATTTCTCCAAATTGGTTGCAAATTGGCGGTCAGAATGTCGGGTAAAGGGATCAAAGATGTTTCGCTTTGTTTCAAAAATTAAAACATATTAAAGAAACTTGAATACTTGGAACATAAATCATTTAAAAAATATTTTCTCCTCCAAATTGGATATTGAACAAAGGCTCAAGGACTTGAATGAAATCATCATTCAGCAAGGGATGAACAAAGATGTATTTAATTTGGAAAAAATGCTACATAGGGACCATGAAGATATCTTAGCAAAAGAAGAAGTTTATTGGAGACAAAAGTTTAGGGAAACGTAGCGGGAAGCAGGGGATTGCTATGCCCTGCACACCTGTCCCTACATTTTGTAGGCAAAATGTTGGGTCCCCCTTTTTTTCTTTTTGGCTCTTGCCTTGTTTTCTTTGTTTTCCCTCCGGGCTTTTCTTCCGCGAGGGTGTCTTTCTTTTGCTTTTGCCTTCTTGTGTCTCCGGGACCCGGTCCCAGAGTTTGTTTGTCTCTTCCAGAGCCAGATTCTGGACTTCGGGATTGTCTGCCATTACGTCTTCTTTCGCGAAAAGATATAGTTGCATGGAATCCCCGAGCACAGAGTACGAAGGTTTGCAAGGTCCGGGGTTTGTGGAAAGAACACAACACATTTTTTTACCCTAAGGGTATAAATAGGAGTTACCTATCATTTTCACATTTACTGCGATCAAACACTTAGAGCATTCAGAGCGATTAAGGCAAATTAAAGCGATTAAACAAGCTTGTGCTCCCGGTGTTTAGTGGAAATTTACCAGCGGTTTATAGTGCGTGCTCGTGGTGGTTTTGAAGGTTAGCTTGTTGCAAAAAATTTCAACATTCATCCTTCCCGCATTTCTCGCGTTCCAGGTAAGCCTTCGACTTTCGCTCTCTGGTTCCTGGTTTTCCAGTTCTTGTTTGCCTTGTTGGGTTTTGTTTTCTTTCTGTTTCTTGTTTGTTTCTGGTTTTTTTTGTGGTTTTTCGTTTCTGGTTCTGTTTTTGGTCGCCTGCTGTTGGCGGGTTGGCACTGGCAGAGGATTGTCCACCCTCTGCGCAGTTGTAATTTAGGCTGGTTTCCTATGCGCTGAACATTTCTGTATTTCTTTTGTATATTATGTAAATGTCTGTAAGCTGTGTATGTATGTTTCGGCCCTCGGCCCTCTGTTTTTGCTATATTTTTGGTGTATATCCTTCCGGTATCATGTTGAGCTCACCACACCATTGTCCGTGTTTTCCCGAATTCATGAGCTCGCCTTCTCGACAGAATACCGCCTGGTTCAGACTCGGCTCCTTGCTGGTTTGAACCATGGCGATTTTCTCTCTCCTCCGTCGAAGTCAGCCTTAATGACAAATTAATTTCCCATGTGCGCATTCAAGTCCAACCAAGTGGCTTCCGCTTCGTGCGAGTTCGGACAGTTGTCGGCGTTATTGCCATAACTCCTATTTACTGCATGGCCATGTGACACCCACGTCAGCATAGACGACCCATCTTCTGGCCATGTCACCCAACGGTTAGTTTTCTGGACTCCGGGTCCTATGTCCTCATTCAGCCCCTATCCCACTTCCATCATACGTGCAGGAATCCCCGGGGGTCCGGATAATGGTCCAGCCTCCTAAGTCCTCATTATATGTATATCTCTTCTGGGATTTAACGTGAACTAACTCTTTCAGGTGATGACGCTATACGATGGTAAGATCTCCAGAGCTCAGAGTAATGTTTTGTCTTGTATAAGTTCTGACGGTCGTCTTGCCTTGCAGGTTGCCAGCATCGAATTCGTTAATCATGTCAGAGGCATCCACATCTTCTCCACCCGGGAGTCCAAATCTCCCCACCACGGTAGTCACCAGGGCAGTCGTCAGGACTAAGATCGAGAAGGCCCTGGAAAAGCTCCCACTAACCATGAAGTACTTGAGGGGAGACACCATCATGGGATCAAAGATTGATTCCAAGGTTCAGTTGATTACCGATACCAGCGTCAGAATGTGGGCAGAAATGCAGGCCCTGGTAAAAATGATGTATATCCAACGAACAGCCGGAGACCCATTAACCATCAATGTTGGCAATTCTGGGATTCTTAAAGCTGCTTGCTTCCCATGCTCTGTGCAAGCCCCAAAACTTATTCTTACTTTGGCCACACACTACAATTCATCTATCCTAGCTGTCATGCTCGCTGCCCCAGTCCCGAATGGATATCCAAACCCCATGATATCTTTGGACGCAACAAACCTTTCAGGTAGGTCCGGGGATTCCCTAGTTTGATGGAGCAACCGTCACCACCCGATCCTTGGCCTTGAGAGAATTTTTGGAACTGGAACACATGGCCCGACAGTATCTGAACAACAATTGGCTTAAGGTGCCAAAGAAAGACTCCAAAAGGATGAAGTTGGAGATCCCCCAGACAGAATTCAAGGAAAGTATACAGATGAGGATCATAGCACTATGTAGGATCTTTGGACAGCCCCATGCTCAGGAATTCTTGGCATGGATGTACTACTTCTTGCTCGGCATCTCTTCTGGCGAGCAATACTTTGATTGGGCCACCATCATCTCAAATCATGTGGTCTCCCAGTTCCTCCAAGTCACTCGGACCTCTAAATTTTACATGACGTCCTATGTTCTCTGGTCTCTGGCACAACAACGCCCCATCACAAATGGGCTACTCACTGCAGGTGAACTTGGGATCGGCCTGGGCTAGAGCACTCCCTGGGATTATTTCCCACAAGTCCAATTGGAGGCTAGTTTCCTCAGCTTCTGTCGAGTAAATGATGCCTTCGTTTACTACAACCTCCTCACACCTACCCGGGACGCCGGATACCGCCTCTCTAAGGAGGCAATGGATTTGGTTAGAAGTTATGGCCACTATTACATTCAGTTTCAGCAGCACACCTATATTTGGGTGACCGGTTTTTTCGAGAAACCCTATTTGTTGCCCAAGCATTGTGGGAACAAAATAATTCTTCTAGAATATTGCCTGCAGATCCTGGAGCTACACGCCCTCTTCATGGTAAAGAAGGTAACAAATGTTCCATTCCCAATCACCTGTGGGAACTATTCTTGTAGTCTGGCCGCGGCTAAGGAAGCAGAATACGAGCTTAAAAGTTTGGGCTTAACAGACTTCTATCTAGCGCGGAAGAACTTTGATCTGCTAGGCAAAATAGCAACGACACTTCCTCGAGTATCAAAGCCCCATGCATTTCACATGGATGATTTTTGGGAAGATTGCCAGGATGACTTTGAAGTTCGGAGCCGACACTTCGTCCGAATGACAATGGGGATGATGGAGAGGTTGAAGCTTTGAAAGTTCCCGGACGACTTCTCGAACATCGGGTCCACTGTGGACCCACAATATAAAGAAAAGGGAGTAGACAAAATGGCTCTCCCTCCAGTCGACTGGAATGCCCAGGAAGGTCCAACAATTGAGGACCTTACCCACGACGTGGTCGAACGCAGCCATGCATATTTCAAGAAGGCATGCCCAAGAAGCACACGTAAAGTTGGCCCGTGCGTGTAGGGCTCAACTTTTGGGGCCGAAACCTCCTCACAAGGCGAGGATAGAGGAAATAAGAAGGTGGGCGTCCCTCCCCAAGTCCCGTCCGTGGCCCCCATAGGGGAGAAAATACAACAAACGTTGGTAGTCTCCCAACAAATGAAAGATAAGTTAATCTCATGGTTGACCACCCTGTTACTTATGGCCAGACCCGTCCGTCCTCCCTCTTCCCCTTCACTAGCAGCATTGATGGTCCGAGCAACAGGGACCGGGGTGGAGGAGGAGCGGGCAGCTATGTTAGATGCAGGGCCCCCTTTGGTAACTAGGAGAAAGAAAAAGAAGACTAACCCTCAGCCAAAAATGGAGCCAGAACTTGGGATGCCAAGCATCCAAGAAATACAAATTGTTTCTTCCGACTCCCCGGAATCGGACGCAAGACCTGAGGATATCTCGGAGACCTCCCCTCCACATGAATTCGATGACGTATTTGGGACTGATGAATTTGGGAATCTGCAGGGAGATATCACGAAGTCGGCGGAAGAGATCACCGCACAAGAAGAAGAAGTCCCAAAACAAGAAGCTGCCCAAGAGCAGGAAGCCCGGGTAGAAGAAGAAAAAGAACAAGAACAGGTAGACATCTTCGATGTCCCGGAGATACATGTTGCGGGGACTGTGGAGAGCAGGCAAGCATAGGGCGGGCAGTTGGCATCAATTGGGGAAACTGGACCCGCGGGATCAACCGTAACCCCAACTGCCATATTCCAAACGCCGCCTCCAAGGGTAACATTTGGTGAGGTAATTACAGCGGCCCAAACATTGAATCTTGGCCCAATACCTCCACCACCCCCAGAGAATACACCAATTGAAGAAAACACTCCGGCAGAGGAAGATGACAAAGAACAACATCAAGGTGGGGAACAGAACCCCAAAGAAATGGATGTTGATCCTAACGCTACTAAGGATGCGAACACCGGGGAAAAGGACACAAGTACCACCAAGGTAAATATTGCTGGTGAGCCCGAGGATACAGGGAAGGAGTCAGAAATGGCTTAGAATACCGGGGGGACACAACAAAACCCCAGAGGGGAACTAAAAGAACAAAGTCTGGCTGCAAGGCCATCCCTACCACCACAATGGTTGGTGGAGTCCCGGAAGAGGAAGGCCCTAGTAACACCCAAGGTCCATCTCTCCTTGGCAGAGATGATGGCACAGGCGCAGAATCCTCCCAAGGCCAAGAAAGCCCGGACAGTCCATACTCTTCAGATTGGGCCGGGCGGAGATACAGTTGCGGTAATCAGAACACCTTCCCCAGACGCAGACGAAGAAATGAAAAAGGCCGATGAATAATCCATCACCGAAATATCACTGGGGAAGAGAAATAGGGCGAATTGGACCTGTTAAAAGAAGTGGCCAAGGCGGTAGAGGCCCACTATGAAAAGGAGGCCCAGAAATTCAGGGTGGAAAAGGAAAAGAATGCAAACCTCATGGGGCTACTGACAGAGCTTGCGCTTCCATTTCCCCGGAAGTCTCCACATCTAGGGCACCGCTCCCTCAGGGTGACATAGATTCACTACGGGCTATGAAGAGAAAGGCCCAGGCGGTTGAGGAATGGATTACTGAATAGGTGGGAAACGTCTGGCGTTTCTTAATATCCACACTCCTGGACTTATATGCGGCCAACAATATCCTACACTAGGCCGAAACTACTATCTCCATCTGGGAGGGAGACATTGAAAATTATGAAGCATGGAAGGCTAAGTTGGCAGAGCTCATTGGCATCGGAGAAGAAGTTGTTTTCGAGGCCAGAATTTTGGGAGAGGAGTCTTTTGACTTTTTCCGGACCCAGCACTCTAGACTTGACCTCACATTGGGGGTAATCAAGCAACTGGTAGGGGCCTTGCGCGACAAAGTCCAAGAAGTTCAATATTCTTTCAATTTATACAAATCATTCATTTCGAAGGTCTCCTGAGTTGATCCCTTTAGTACTGAAATGTGTACTCCAGAGGAATACGTCGTGGGAAAATTTGACGAGCTAACACTACAACATTTGGGGTCAAATTTTGATGCCAAGTTGTTTTCAAGTGCCCCCGATGTTGTCGCAATAGCGACGATACCATCGTAATTGCAACACCCTCTTGATTATAAACAAAAAAGAAAAAGAAAAAGAAAGGCTCATTTGTGATCGAGCTGTGCATGCGAGCGGAAGGAAACTATACCATTTTGCGCGCGAAGAGGGCTCTTGTTGTATTGAATCCAGCTAGCAGTCACAACTAAAGAATCCAACAGCTCGTTCATCACACCTCCAGGCCGGTTTGCAATTCATTCAGCTGGTTTCCTTCATGTTTAGGGTATAGCCACTGCGTACTCATCAACAAGCTGCCACTGCATACTCACCATTTGAGGTATGTCTTGTATTTTAGCCTTTGGTTAAGAGCATATTATAGATATTAGTCAATATGATGAATATACGCCGTAATGAGAACATACACCGTAATCTGCAGAAACCCCAGCATAAAGAAAGTGATGCTTTTTCACGGGAAGTATGCCACTGTTGTCTCACTGAAGCTTTGACCCTATCTATTGAAGGTGAGATGCCAATGAATTTTGCAATGGTTGGTGTCTTAGGGCATCACATTGAATTATATGGTTTTTCACTATAGATGCTTGAGGGTGTTAGTGTTTTTTGCTTTAATTTCTCGCTGGCCTTCTGTCACATTAAAGAATCAGATGTCTTCTCT
>MU223739.1:3028187-3048393 GCA_018584345.1 Thuja plicata
GAAATTGAGTGGTATACCCAAACGATGCAAAGCATCTTTTGCACCCTCAATTTTAGTGAAGAGAGAAATGCCATTGATACCATTTGGATAAAGAAGCTTCATAACATAAATATGACATCCTACCATTGCTACTAGGAAAGCATTTCCAAGGGATCATAGATGCTCTATCCTATCAAAGACACATGTGCGTTCCTTATCATAGCCTAAACACAAGCTCAATCTCATGAGGTTCCAGTAGACATAATTGATCTAGATTGACCAATAACAACTTCCACTTTCTACATTGAAAAAGTACCAAATCTCTCTCTCTTCAAGGGTGGGTTATTCATTACTACCATGTAATGTTGTATTCAGTTGTATGTAGCTCTAATTGTTTATTGTTAAAATTAAAGTTAAAACTGAACTATGATGTCTCTGTGAGTTACGTAGGCAAGGCCATCTATGATGAGCCCTCGAGGCATTAGGTCTACCCCTTGGCTCTTGTACTTTTAAGTTCTTCCTTGAACATGCACATAAACATGACAACTGTGAAACATAATATCCTTATGCATTATGCTGCTGTGATTTTGCCTCTTTTTTGAGACACTACTAATTATTGCTTTCTCTTTTTTCCTTGGTAATGCTTTTTAGGTAGAAATGATATAATACCATCTATCTTTCTTGAAGACTCTTTATCAAAAGGGGATCAATGTCCTCTACCTTCAATCGAATAAGGGGTGCAGAATGTTGCTCTTCATCGATTTGGTATAGAAATTGAGTACTATACCAAAATGACACAGAGCAACTTCCGCACCCTTGATTCCAGTGAAGAGAGAAATGCCATTGATACCCTTTGGATAAAGAGGATTGATACCACTTCTACCATCCTTTAAAAGACTGGTTTTAAAGTTAAACCTAAACTATGATGTCTCTGCGAGTTACATAGGCAAGGCCATCTATGATGAGCCCCCGAGGCATTAGGTCTGGCCCTTAGGTCTTGTACTTTTGAGTTCTTCCTTGATCTTGCCACCCCTTACCAATATTTTACATATTTTGCATCTCTTTACGATACTAGTTTTAAATACCTTATGATTGATTTAGCTAAGTTATTGATGTATCTTACCTTACGATCTTGTATGTAATAAACTATGAATTTTATATCATGCATCTAGTTGTGTAGCCGTATATACAGGTTCAGGAAATAGAGAGGCAATGAGAAGTGTATGGCTTGACTATGCACATGCATAGTTGTAGATGAGGATCAGTAATAGGGTGCCATGCATTGCTTAGATCCTTTGGATCTAACCCCATCTTGAACTTCCTTGTAGGTTCTAGATCATACAGGAGCATACTGGATTCAACACCGGGTCAACACTTAAATGACATCAGGTAGTGATGCAAAATTTATTGTCTATAGTTGTTGCAGCAGCATCATGCGCCAACTTCAGCACAATATGATCACTAGACATGTCTATATGTCTTCTACTTTTAAGTTGTGCTGTTTTCATTCTTGTTTTATTTGTTGGGTGATCCTTGCTATCCAAACTATACCAATAATTTTATAAGAGATTTTCCCTTTTTACTTAGACCTAAACAAACTTTTAGGCAAAATTCTAGTTGAACTCTTCAGCAAGAAGATGAATCCGTCAAGAAAAAGGGGTATAATGCATTCAAGGAAAAGGCTTTGGAGGCTGCTAAGTCTTTTGTACACCTTTTTCTTGGTAATTTGAAGCCATCAATGTAAACTTACAATCCTAAACAATTAGTATACCATTTATGGCTTCATAATTATTAAGTGAAAGGGAGTTCTCTGATCTGAACCCCCCTTTGGTGACGATCATATGCAGTTCCACGCAACGCCGGTGGTTTATAAAACATTCTTCTCTGGTTGTTTCAAATTTTATAAACAACCAGGAGAACATTGAATTTATGCCCATTTGGGGCCTTCTAACACTATATATTCTATGCAGCTGCACGTGCATTCTCAATTCAGACTGGGAAAATCTTATTTTGGAGGAGGGAGAGAAGCCAAACACATAAAGAACATGCACATAAACATGATAGTTGGGAAACATAAATATAGATATCACAACAGCCGAGAAACATAAATGTAGATATCATGGTCACAATTGTTTGGAGACACAACATAATTCAGTGGTATACCCAGACGATGCAACGCAACCACTACTCCTCCTGTTCAAAGTTGGCACTGCACAATCTAAAAACCATAGATAAGGAATAAATTTAGAGAGCAGAGGTATATTATTTTGGTTGTTATGGCCCTCCTCCGCTCTCTAAATTTATTCCTTATCTATGGCTTTTGGATCATGCAGTGCCAACTTAGAACTGCAGGAGTATTGGTTGCGTTGCATCGTCTGGGTATACCACTAAATTATGTTGTCTCCAAACAATTGTGACCATGATGCCTACATTTATGTTTCTCAGCTGTTGTGTCACAGGATCCCTTATGACCCTTTATGACCCTTTACGATCCCTAAGAATACATCTTAGAGATCTTAAAGTGTCGTAAAGGGTCATAAGAGTGTCTTAGGAGGGGCCAGATGAGCTTCCACCTTCACGTGGTTGGCCTTGTTAAGTAGAAAATGTTAAACTATTCTTGAAATAAAGAGAAACTCTTAAAAACTCTAAAGCGACACTAAAAAAATACATGCGACGTCAAGCCGCCGACAATTGCCAACAACTCGATGTCGCATGTATTGCAAATTTGTCGCACGCCTATCATTATTTCAACCCTAATTATGTGATCCCTATGTGTCATATTAGCGACAGATAAAGTGTAAAGACAACATGATTACCATTATAGTTGGCTTGTATTGCGAAACCTAAACATCTCTTTTTTCAGACGTGCGACGAATTTCCTATACTTGGGACGTCGGGCTGTCGCAAAATTATCGACGGCTCAATGCCGCATGTATAGAAAATTGCACATCTAAAAAAGTGAGAGATAACATGCGACGCCTACGTGTCATAATAGTGAAAGATGATATGTGACGCTTATGTGTCAGAATAGTGACATATATGATGCGACACCTAAGTGTCGTAATAGCTGCGACATCAAAAATATGTAACAACTACATGGCAACCATCATAGCCAGCTCGTATTGTGATGGTTAGTACCATCACAATAATGACATACGACACATCCGTCGTTAATTCTGACACCAAAACTGTAACATTGGTCTCTGTCGCTAGGTCAATGGGAAAGTGTCAGAAAAGTGACACATAGCCATCGAAAAGAGGCCTCAAATGTACTAGTGTAATAGAATCTCGGTATCAATCCTCAGAGGGAATATATGGAGCAAAAATGACACAGATAACTCGCATGGTGCTCCAAGGTCACGACGCGGAAAAGATGGCCGCAGAGTTTAAAGCAAATGTTCCAGATCTGGGCAAGAAGGTGAAGGTTGCAAAGTTCCACTGGGCCGGCCTCAAGGATATTGATGAGGACAGAATCGCCCGACTCCTAGAAAACTTCAATGATACTAAGAAACAATAAAATTCTCTGGGTTTCGGAGATGATCACCAGAAGATGTACTTTGTATTTACTCATTCTTTGGGAGCGCAAGCTTCCGGATACTGAAGTTCTGGATCTAATAGTTTTGTATTCTTTTGGTGACCAGTGTCCCAGTTTCTGAAGTCGACCAGTCACTTTCAAAGCAGTTAATAAGGATGTCAGAACGTGGGTGACTCCAGCAAGGCACGTTGGCTCAACAAGATGATCCTGACAGATGGTCTTCCCAAGGCACCGCTCCAACTTAACACTTGGCGCATCGGAGACTAAGAGCCACTTTTTCATTGATGAGGCATGTAGCCTCGATCCATGGGGGATCATATTTCTTCTTTTCTCCCTCTAACTCTCTTCTCGAGGCCAATTCTTCCACTCCTCCTTTCTTGTCTTATTCTTCTGACATGTCAGACCTTTTCCATCTCGAGGTCTTTGTAATGTGGTGCAGGTAGTACCGGCCACTGAAAATTGTATTATATTGGTTGAAGTATAAATATGAGTTAGGTTATTTTTAGGGCAAGAGGTGTATAAATAATAAGTCCGAACTCATTCCAGGGGTCGGAAAAATTGATGATTTTGTAGTTCATAGGTTTAGCACTTTCAACATTTTCATTCTTAGTAGTTGCAGAGCTCAATGATCATTTGTCTTTAGAAGCTTTCAGTAAATAGATGCTCCCTTGGAGTTGCTAATGTATGCACCAGTGCTGGCTGGAATCATGTTAATGAAGAAGGAAGGATTCTCTCAATGATGTTGTTAGCATTCTAATCTCTGGATTAACATTCTTTTGTGCTTTATATTCCTTATGTCCCTTGCTATAATGTTTTGAGTAGATTAACGACCTTCTTTTCCCTCGCTATTGAATAAGTATGAGCTGATGGTTCTATATTTGTCTAGTATTTAGTGTAGCATGTTAGAGCATGGTTGATGTTTTAAATATTTAGCATAACAATAAGTAGATGAAGTACTTCTAACCCTGGCATATCTTTTGAAATTATTTGGTAACTAACAAATGCTTGCAGGAAACCTCACTTACCTAAATCCCCGGAGTAGACAAGCTGAGATAACCAGCTATCCCCCCAAATAAAATAGTCACACTCCCAACCAAGCCCCCGCACTATCGAGACCTAACTCTCAGGTGCTTGAAGGATCATAGAATCTCATTTCTCTATACAACCTTTACAGGCAAAGTTGGCTGGTACCCTGGTACCCGGTGACAACTTACATCTGTTGGCGGACCCGGTCACAAAGTCCCGTCAACAAAAATTAGTGCTAGAAGGAGGGCATGCGCTCGTCCCCCTATGAGGATTTAGATCTTACACCACCAGAAGGTTCCCCAAGCCTTAGTTTTAGGAAGCAGACCTTTGGTGGGATTGGATCATTTTCACAAGCCTAATTTGAAATAATCCTTAGATCAGCCCCCAATCCCAGAAGGTTTGTCAAACTCGAGCCTCCCGCCTGAAAGAAGTGGACCCCGAAAGCGAAGCCAGCTAACATTGTATGGGGATATACTATGTCTCAGAATACCCAACTCTCCTAGACTATACCGAGGAGTAGCTCTTAATCTATTTTAAATCCAACACCCCCGATGGCTGCATATTTTGGAAACACTGGGTCCCTGATGGGAACATTTTTGGGTGCAACCAACGATCTTCCTGCACACCCAGAAATGATTTGTCCCTATATGAGCACTTAGGCTCATGAACTGTAGAAGAACATCTACAAGCATACAAAGATGTCATGATCTGACACTGAATCCAACATCAAGATGTTGTGACCCAGATGTTTCCCCTGTCCCTGGGATAGAATGAGCTGAACTGGTACCTTAACCTGCCTGCCAACTCCATCAATAGTTGGCAGGATATGGAAGATGCATTTTTGGCAGCCTTTCATGTACACATGGACCCAGTGTGGTCCCACAGCCAGTTCATCTCTATTAGGAAGGAACCGAATGAGCCCCTTGCAGCATTCAATCATAGGTTCTAACGTGCCTTGATGCGATGCATGGTGTTGGTGCTATTTCCTGTTTAATTTGTGCCTTGTATTTTTCCTAGGGTCCCTTGTCATTAGTAGTGTCTAAGGCTTAAAAATCAAGATCAAAATTGTTCTTATGCCTCTGCAAAGTTTGCTCAAACCCTTAACCTAGTTGAAAATGGTGGAAAATGACTAAAAAACCCTAACTATCTTGACTGATTCTATTTTTGTGTTACTTTTTTGGTCACTTAAGTTACCTTAAGTCATGTGTTTATGTTAAATGGGTTGCTTTTTACAAAAAGACTATGTCATCCTAACCGCTTTATTAATTCCTAAGTCTCGCCATGAAAAATCCCTTTTTACGTCATTACCTTATGCAGTGAGCAAGTCGCTTTTGATCTAACGGTCAGCTTAATGGCTTATGCCCAAGATGCATGACATCTATCAAGCAAGCGATTAAGCGGTGGTGACGCATGTCCTTGGTGGGGCTGAACATTTAGAGGTGGAAAAAGCTTAAACTTCAGGCTAGTTGTTTTAAATCTGACGGCTCGCTTAATGGCTTAATCAAAAGGTGCACGACATCTATCAAGCAAGCGATTAAGCGGTGGTGACACATGTCCTTGGTGGGGCCGAACAATTCATAAAGGTTCTTAGTTAGACAGTGGGAAAGTATGAAAAGATCGAACGGCCCCTTAATGGCTTAAAGGAAAAGTGCACGGTATCTAACGGGCAAGCGATTAAGCGGAGGTGACACCTATCTAGGAAAGAATGTGGGTCCAGTCGCAGAAAAGTATAAAAGGTGTTAAAGCTCAGAAAGATTAGATGGTCGGCTTAATGGATTATACCAAAGATGCTTGACATCTAACGAGAAAGCCATTAAGCAGTGATGACATCTGGCAGCTGGTGGGCCCAAAAATTCAAAGCTGGCGAGAGTTAAACCATAGTTAAGTTGTTTTAAATCTGACAGCTCGCTTAATCGCTTAAAGGGAAAGTGCTCAACATCTAGCGAGTAAGAAATTAAGTGGTGCTGACACATTTCCTCGGTGGACAGTTGTTTTTGGGAAAATAAGATAGCCGTCAGATGTAGAGAACGATGTCCAGAATCAACAACTCAAATTCAAAGTTGGTAAAATATTTTGCAGAGAGTCGTTAAGCCGCAAAATTGAAGCCTGTGAATTAATTACAGAATGTGTGACAACTCCAGTCAAATTCAATTTGAAATATTGATTTGATTGAGGCCGTAGAATTGATTAAGTCAACTTGCAGTCACAATGATTCATGAAAATCATTCAAGAAAAAATGGGATTGCAGAGAAACTTGGCTTCACACAACTTCTGTGTAGAACGGGTAAGCGACTGATTCACTAGCATTCAAATTGTGGTGGAATTTGCAGTTCAGAAAGGTTTTAGTGCTTTGTTTCAGAATGTGAGTCTAGTATTGAGAGAAAAAACCTTAGAATGGCCCCTAGAGTTGAAGTTTCTGGAGAGGTTGATTACCAAAAGAGAAATGTTAGGGAAGATTTTTTGCAACAATTACCACTGTCCTCAGGGGATGCCACACAAATTAAAAGGCTAGTTCTACCACATCCCCGCTTAAAAATTGGAGAAGGGTTATACGATTCCGGTAGATGGGTGAAAGATGCCAATACCATTTTTGATGGCTTCACTCTGTTCAGAATGACCTATAGCCAGAGGAATGCCCCTACCCCATACTGTAATATTTGGGAATTAGATGTGAGAAAACTGATAGCACCTACTATGTTCATGGACACTAATTTGTTCACCTTGATTGCAAACACTTATGATAAGGTGGCTAGGGTTGTTAGGGATACCTAGGGAAATATACTATTGACTGTATCAGCTGATGAAATCAGAAGGATTTTCAAGATGACTGACACCTCTCAACATATGGATGATATTGATCTTGAGTACTTTAAAGAAGTATACCAGAACCAAAGAGATTATTATAGGGGTGAAGTAGTGAAGGGGTATGTCAACAAAATAGGGAACTTGGTTGTGGTAGGGCCTAGAACCTCGGAACCTTTCAAGTTGGATCTTTTCAATGGAAAAGCCAGAAAGATGTACAGTGCTCTATGCAATGTTTTGGGGATAGATGAAGAGGCAGCAATGCCTGTCCATATAATGCTGATGGTTGTTCAAATTCTACATCCCCACTTGTCAGTAGTATTTGATTTTGCATCTTATATTGCTCAGGAGATGCATGAGGGTCTGTCAGGAATTCAAGATGGCAACATACAAAAACCAATGGGTTGGTATTCCCTTATGATGCATATGTTTTTTTTCAACAGTGCAGACTTCTTTGAGGAAGAAATGGAACTAGATAAATTCTAAGATGGTAAAGAATTGCCTGTTCAAATGTGTAGTGCAGATTTGTCATGGGATAGGAAGAATGCTAGTTATGTGTATTTTGATAAGGTCTTTGCAACTAGACTCAAGTCACTGCTGAGTAACTAGAATGATAGGGTTCACAATGAAATGATGAGGCTTTTAAGGCCTATGGAATATGCCCCGAAGTTAAAAATTTCTCACAATTGGGGAGATTAAATTTTGTACCCTTTTTCCACTGTAATTAGGGTTTATGGTTTCAGAGGTACTCCTTATGTGCTACCCTACATAGTCCCACTCAAGATTGGAGTAGCATAAATTATAAGGCAATTAGGTGGGCTACAGGAAGAAGCCCTAACCAAAAAGATGAAGGGAAATATCTTTCCTACCCTCACCAGAGCCCATCACTTTATCATAACCAAAGGTGGGTGGACACAGTTTGATAAGTATTTTTAGCCCTATCATTTAGCCACTTCTGTGTCCAGATGTGCAGATAATGAAGATTTTATCATGGGTATGTTCAGGAAGAGGACTAAATGTGTGATTTTAGAACATCAATTCAATTATCCAGAGGATATCATCAGAAATATTTTTGACCTTGATGTTCAGGAAATCAAGAAAGAGAAATGGATGGCGTACAAGAAGTCTTTGGACTTTGTATGAAATTTTGACAAGACCTATGATCCTTTAAAGGATTTTTTCCCATGGTCTTACAAAATTTATTCCCTAATGAATCTTTTTGAGGGAATTATGCAAACCCTAAATGAGAAGAGGCAGAGAGCAGTTGAAAATGATCCAGAAAGGGCTCTTGCTGTCTTGAATAGATTTCCACAGAGCAGAATAGTCCCACCAGGGAATTATGTAGTATATAAAAGGAGAGGATACACTACTATTGCTCCCAAAGTTGATCAGCCTCTTCAGCATAAGGGAAAGAGACCAACAGATATCAGTGTTCAAGAGGTGCCCTCTCCCAAAAGGTAAAGGGTGGAAACCAAAGAACAGGAGAGTGAATTATTCTCTCCTTCCCAATCCCCCATGCAGTATGATGATTAGGCCATTTCTCAACAAATAGTACAATTGAGGAATGCTGGTGAAGTAGTTGTTACCACTCAAGAGCTGCAAGAAGGGATGCCAGAGGCACCTAGACATACAACAACTTACCTCACAGTAGCGAAGTTTTCTGGTAAGGAGTTAGATCTTGTAACCAAACAGGCCAGTGATGAATTCTTGTCTGATGACAATTTCATCAAAACCAGGGCTTTCATTAAATTTCTATGGAGGTGCCATATTGATGAATACAATCACAAGTGCCAAAAGATGCTAGAAGCTCAACCAAACTCTGCCAAGGAGGATGTAGAGAAAGAAGTTAAGAAGGAAATGATATCAAATTTTGATAAGATTACCCCTGAAGAGGGCAGATAAATGGTTAAAAGGCAAGGAGTTCTCATATTGCCACAATGGGATCTAGTAGATGCAGTGGTCTTTGATGCTGAAAGAAAGTAAGCTAAACCTATGAGCACTGCTGGGACATCAATTGGTGCCTAGTTTAGTGAAGATCATGCAGCTCTGGAAATCTGGTCATTAAAGAAAAATGAGAAGAGGAGAATAAAGGAAGATGACGATGTTGAAGATATAGGCAGTCTAATTGTGAAGAGGGTTGCTGACACTTTAGGTATTGAAGCTGCAAACCTTGTTGTTTGAATAGCTAATTTGAGCATGAAGGTAGCTGAGAGAGAAAAGGAGGCCTATGCTAGCTTAAATGAGAAATATGAGTTTGTACTTAAGGATTATAATGAGGAAAGGGTCAAATCCTTGATGAAAGACAATAGAATAGCAGAGCTGGAGGGTAAACAAAAGATTCAATTTGTGCCCCAAGGGGTAATTGATCAGGACCCTCACCAACCCTCCTCCTCTAGTCCATTTGTAACATATCCCCAATCCCCTGCACCTTTAAGTCCCACTACCCAAGAAGCCATTGATGCCAAAAGAGCAGAGTTAGAGGCTGAGAAGAACATATTGATTAGTGAGAGATCAAGGCTAGAAGAAGAGGGTAAAAGGGATCTATAAGATTACCCTACATACAAAGAGGCTGAGGAGTTGGTAAAACAAAAATGTTCTGATCAAATATTTTCCAACCTCAAAAGGTGTGCCAGTGAGGTCAACCTTTCTAACCTCTATCTACTGGGAAAGAAGATTGTAGGCATCATGAGCAAGCATGATGATGAAAAGAAGTAGTGGGATTTGATAATTAACAATTGGAGAGGGAAGGCAGCCCATGTCAAATCCTTTTACTCTCTCTCAAAGGAACAAAATAATATTGATATCATCCTCACAAGAACCCATAAATGTCTCAAATTGATGGTCAATTTGGACATCAAGAAGAACATGGTCATAAAGAGGGTCACTATTCTAAGAGAGGAGTTTTCCAGGGATAGGTATGACATGTTTCCTAACATGTTCAAAGAAGATGGGAACATAAAGAATGAAGCCTTATGGCTAAGATAATTGAATGAAGCACTGACTAGAAGGACAAAAAGTATTGTTACATTGGAAAATACTGGCTGGTTTGTGCTAACTATTGATATTTTGAATAAAACCAAGGCATTGTTTGAATCCTGGGAGGCAAAAGTTGAGAAGGCTAATGGTGACTAGGAAGAGTTCAACAACTAGAAAAATGAGGTCCTCAGCTTCAGTTGGCCAAGTGATGAGGTGTTCACTACATGGGTTAGCAAGTATGGAATAGTCACCCCGGTAGCATGATACAATAAACATAAAGGGAACATCTAACACCAAGGAGGTTGAGAAGTTTGAACAAATAAAATATTGGGGCCTCTGAACCAACATGAGAACAATTCCCAGATGACAAGGGCCCAGCCACCTTAGAGAAAATTCAAGCATTCAGGCGGTCACAGGACAAAAGATTACATGGCTAATAGCAAAATTTGTTACTCCCATCCGCCTGAAATTTTGTCTCTTCTTGGAACTGTATTTTGTCATTTAGTCTAGTCATTCATAGCTTGTTGCATCCTTATTTTCCAAAAGGATTCCAAGATGACTATGGCTGTCTATAAGTATGAATTTATAGTATTGTAATAAAGATGGTAAAGTAAAACTACAAGGCATATTACTAAATTGTGTCTGAATGTTGGTTTTTTGAGTCTTTGAATGTACTGATATCGAATTTACATCAATAAAATACAATGGAATCTCCATTTTGATATCAATGATATCTTCTTGTATTTTCTATTAATTCTTTTATGTTCAATTTGTAAGGCATTTTGAGTATACTGGTTATAAGATAGCCATGTTCTTGTCTGTAAGTTGCTTTCAAGGAGAGTTTTAAATCTTGTAGATAATTGCAGAGGGTTAGGGTTTATGCAGGGATTTGATATAGGGGTGTAAGGATGAGAGGATATTTTGTAAGGAATCCTATCTGGGGTTCATTTGTATTTCCATTGATTATCTTTAATATATGTATGCTCTATTTTGACTCTATCACCCATGATTAGGCACTGGTCAAAATGCTGACAAGTAGTTGTTATCATCAACTCAAATTTAATCGATCTTTATATTTCTGTTATTTCAAGTACATGTCTAGCTAATTGTATTTAGTACAATTCATCTTAGTGATTCTTTAAAGAGTGAATCAGTAGGTTAGCCTTCCTAGGCCTTAATGGCATAAACATAAGAAGGATCACCAATCCTTGATCCACTATTGAAAAATTGTTGAAAGATAATATTCTGTCAAAGGTGCACCCGCTTGGGTATGTGGAGCCCAAAGTGTAGAAGGATTTCTAATCCTTGTTAATTAGCCTTTTCCCTGTGAGAATCCAACTTGGGTATAGGAGAGTCTAGCATTTATTGCTATTGTAATTGATTCTACAAGAAAAAGAGCTAACACACGGGTCCTTTCATCCCATCTGTGGATGTAACCATCCAGACATACCTGAATGTGATGGACCCCTTTGTTGCCACTCTCCTATGGAGAACCACTGCCCCTACTGACCGGGACACTCTGGCAAAATTTTACAACCTAGCCTTGGAGTTGTCCCATGGTCTTAACAAATCTCCGGGGGGATTGGGTAGAGCATGCCTTTCAACATGATCCCTAGCAGAAATTCTTACACCAGGGGATATAACCCCAATCAGGTAATGGGTGCCCCTGCAATGGCCATGAATCCCCCACCACCGCCGATAGACCAGTAGGCCCGGTACGTATATCCAACACAAACATAGGCAATATCGGGTCTGGAATTTGTTCCCTGGAACCAGCCGCAACAAACACACCAACCAAAGACAAAACCTTCTAGAGTGCCTTTCTTCCAGTCATTCGTGGCTGGAGGATTGCCACCCTCAACTCCGGTAAATGTTGCACCTTTTCCCAGGAACCAACAACAACAAACATCACATTGTGACATGAACACCTATCTTTCTGCTGAGGTCGAATCCCTTTGGCGACTATTGTCCTCACTAACTGTGGACATGGGACAACTGAAGGTGGGGTCTCTTGCACCCCACAACACCAATTCCTAGAGAGGGAATATTTTCTCCAGCCAACAAAATAACAATGTTGGAGGTAGGAATTACAACAACAGGCCTTGGCCCAACCAACAATAATGGAACAACAATGCTAACACTGGAGGACCTTCTCCAAACCAAAACACTAGTTTGGGTAGTGTTAGACCTTCCCGTTTCACGCTAGTCGAAGAAATCTAGCCCTTGACCAACTGGTGCAGATTGCATGACACAGGCTCTCATTCTGAGGTGAACTGTGCCATGCTGGAGAAGGTCATCATGATCTCCAAGCTAGATAGGCAAAAAACTGCTGATCCTACTCCCCTAAAAACCCCTATTCAAGAGCCCACTTACAGTGCCTTCACCTATGAGACTGTCTTCTTTGGAGAAGACCAAGGAGATGAAGAACCTAAATTACAAGGGTTCTTTGATTAATCTATTCTGACCTTTGAGGCCAATGCCTTTGCCAATCCACGGAATCCCTACAACACCCGGAGTCAGGCTGGTAAAGGACCAGTTTACACGCCCATGCCTCCTAAAGATGCCCCTCCCTGAGATGACACACTTGATCACTCTTCCCACCGAAAGGGTCTAGCTCTAGTCAAGCTAAGGACCCACCCTAGGGAAGCCAACAATTCCCTGGAGGTAGGTTTGACATCATAAAGGCGTTAGAACAAACTACCACCTCCATGACTTTGATGGAGGTTTTGCTGAGCTGTCCTGAGTAGAGGAAGTCTCTTCTGAAGATCTTGGGAAACCCATAAACTATCAGTCGCCCATGCAAGACTGTCACCTTTGATGATGTCAATGTGGCTATCTTCTAGGGAAACACTAAAGATCCTCCCTTCCTACTTGGGTTGAACATACAAGGGAAGAATATACATAATTTCTTGGTAGACTTTGGAGCTTTGGGTAACATCATACCTCTATCCATATGCCAGAATCTTAGATTCCACCCTACCCCACCTAACGATGTAGTATCCAACTAGATAAAAGTACCATAAAAATGTTAGGTGAGCTGAAGAACGTCCAGATTCAGCTCATCCAAGACCCCAGGATAGCAAGCATGATTGACATCCAAGTGGTGGACATCCCAGAGACCTATGGGATGTTACTAAGTCACAATTGGTCTAAGTCCCTTAATGGGTATTTCTCCACCGACTTCTCCCACTTGTGGCTCCCCTGGGAGGGAGAATCCAACTAGATCGAGGTAGAAAGTGAACCCCGGATGAAACAAGCCCTCACTGAAGTCAGGAGGGTAAATGAAGTCCTCTTCTCTGAGACTTCCCCCAGGGTATACCGACCCCTAGAAATCTTGACCTTTGATTTCACCCCCAGAGAAGATCCCATCGTTTCCCAGAGAATGCAGGACCTGGATGAGAAACTAAGGGGTGAGATTAACTCACAAGGTACCGCAGCGACCCCTGCTACACTTTTATCCAGCACTTGGTGTCGGGTGCACTATTAGAAACATTCAAAATTAGAGTGTGAGCCATGTATTTCTGCTACTACCTGACACATCAAAGCCCTTCAGGAGGAGAAACATAAATCGGATTTGCTTGGATCCAACAACCATTCTGGCGGTATCCCCACGATGCCACTAGTCTAGGAATCCCAGCCACAAGCCTTAGAGGAAAACCTCACGTACGTACCATCAGAGCCAGAGGAAACCCCTCCCAACCTTCCCAAGAATAATCCAAAAGCCACTTCATCTTCCTAGCCCTAGACAATGAATGATGACTTATGGACCCTTAAGTTTGACGGGTCGTGGTCTAAACAAGGCTGTGGGGCCAGAGTGGAATTGATCAACCCGTGGGAGAAATCCTTCCTCGCATCCTACAGGCTATAGTTCAATAGTACGAACAATGCCACAGAGTACAAGGCCTTGGTCTTTGGACTCCTATTTGCACTAAGAAAGGGAATCACTCACCTCTAGGCCTTGGGTGATTTAGAGTTGATCGTAAAGCAGGTCCGGAGCCAATACACTTGTCATGATAAAAGGCTGGCTGCATATCACAACCGGGCGTGGAGCCTCATCAAAGATTTTGATGCCTTCCGCATTAATCTTATTCCCCATAAAATAAATTATGTTCTGGATGCCCTTGTTGTATCTGCTAGCACTCTTGAGCCAATGGCTGGCTCCTGACTCTGGAAATTCTCCGTTGAGATGGTCTCCACCCACCCATCCCAGACAATGTCACCCATTTTCAGGTCTTTGAGGATGATTGACATATCTTGGCCTTTATGGCCAATATTGGTGCCTTTGAAGACCAGATAGTGGAGGAAAGAGACCGCGATGATACTGGACAGGGTGAAGAAGATGATGGGATCATTGATTTACCAACCAACACCATCCCTAAGGGGATGGTAGCACTAGAACGTGTCTTCGACTTGGACCCTTAGGGCTGGGAAAAGATATCATCCTCCTTTGAGGGGGCAAAATTTGAGAAAATAAACCTTGGCCAGGCCAGTGAAGAAAAACTGGTACACATTGGCACCTCCTGCTCCCCTGAGGAAAATTAGAAGATTCTCGCGGTTCTTCAAGAATACATTGATGTAATTGCGTGGGGGTATGAGGATTTGAAGACCTATGATACCTCCATCATGACCCATACCATCCCGCGAAAACCCAATGCTAAGCCCTTTCGACAAAAGAAAAGACCGGTCAACCCACTGATCGAGCCTCTAATTCATCAGGAGGTTCAGAAACTGCTATCAGCCTGGATCATCTTCCCAATCTGGCATACTACGTGGGTTGCCAACCTCATCCTTGTGAGGAAGAAAAGCAGCGAGATCCACCTTTGTGTAGATTTTTTAAATTTAAACAAGGGATCGAAGAAGGATAATCACCCTCTCCCCTCTTTGGATGAGGTGTTGCAAATCGTGAATGGGTCTCAAATGATGTCTTTCCTAGATGGGTACTCTGGGTATAACCAGGTCATGATTAAGTATGAAGATAGAGACAAAATGACGTTCACCACTAAGTGGGGAACATTTGCATACCAGAGAATGCCCTTTGGCCTAATCAACGTAGGAGCCACATTTCAGAAGGCTATGGACATTGCGTTCGAAGGCCTAGTGAATTGGTGCATAATCATCTACATGGATGATTTGACCATCTTTTCCCAGGACAGGCGTGATCATTCCGCCCACCTCACCCAAATTTGTGAGAGGTGTCACCGGTACGGAATATCCTTCAACCCTAAGAAATGTATATTCGGGGTCACTGAAGGAAAGCTGCTCGGGCATATTGTCTCTGAGAAGGGTATATCCATTGACCCTAAGAGAGTTGAAGCGCTGCTGAATCTATAGATGCCCGACAACAAGAAGGAAATGAGATCTTTCTTTGGAAAGATTAATTTTGTTTGGCGGTTCATCACCGGATTCGTCGAGATTGTAAAGCCACTCAATGAAATGATGAAGTAAGATACTAAGATTGAGTGGAGTCCTAAGGCAAAGCGGGTGTTCACCCAGATTAAACAAATGATAATGGAGGCACTAGTCTTGGCTAGTCCAGACTATTCCCTCCCTTTTCACATATACTCCTTTGCCTTGCCGCACTCTACCACGGCGATATTGGCCCAGAAGGTCGAGGGGGAAGAACGACCAATAGCTTTCATGAGCCCCCCCTTCAATAATGCCAAAGTCTGGTATTCGCCGTTGGAAAAGAAGGCCTTTTCTCTTGTCCGTGCCATGAAGAAATTTCGGCACTATATTCTCTGGAGAAAAGTACACACCATCATCCTGAACCAGGCTGTTAAGTCTCTGTTGATGCAGAGTGAATTGGGTGAAAGACAGGGGAAATGGATGGCCATCCTCCAAGAGTATGATTTGGAAATGTAACCCATGAAGATAGTCCGAGGCCAGGGACTATGTAGAGCGTTGACAGAAGAGACTCCCAGTATCGAATGCCACACATACATAGTGGAGTCTATTACTGAAGATCTGTGGTATACCGACCTGGTATACTTGTTGTTGAACAACAGATGCCCAGAGGTGCTGTCCACAAACAAACGTCACGCCCTGTGGTTGAAAAGCGCGCACTTCATGGAAAAAAATGGAATGCTCTTCCACAGGAATTATGATAGAGTGTACCTCCTGTTGGTACTCCTAAATTTGGAACAAATTTGGAGTGACCATGTTAAATTTTTCAAACAAGTAAAGTCAGTACCCTTGAAAATTTGTGTAAGGAGGCTCAGTTAGAGTGCTTGTAAAGGGGTGCCCGGATGATTTTCATGAGATATAAATTTGGAAGAGGCTTTAATGCCTTTCATTTGATGAATGCAGTGGGTGCCAACTCCTAAATTTCAAGTCTGACATGTTTAGGGAGTAGTCATTCTGAGGGGGTCACCCAATTCTGCATCTTTGCTAAGTGTCAATTTGCTGTCCAGAGCGTACTGTTCTTCTGAGTATCTTACACCCTGTTGAGTTTCATAAGCCATCAATTTGGGAATGTGTTCCATGCATATCAGAGAACTTATGTTTTAGATCTCAGGTCATTCTGAATCCGTTTGATAAGTTTTCATACTTCCCAAAGTTGGTTGTTCATGAACTGTTTGCATTTTTGTCCTGCCTAGAAATCTGAATAGCCCATTTTGACATGTTATAACTTTTGACCAATTCGCCCAATTGATAAAATTCCTTTTTTACTGAGTTCCAGTGGTCACACAATCCATATGTTCCAGTCTGCAGATCTTTATGAAATCAGATGACAAGTTTTCAAGAACCATTCTGATAGTGATTAAATCTGATTTCCTGTGTTTTCAAATTCAGAATTACTAAGTGACCCACTTTGAGCTTTTGAAAGTCTATACCCGGGTGAACATTTTGGATAATTGAAGGTTGACCTGCATTATAGACCTAGGAATGAACTCCTTTGAAGATTTCCAAGCCTTGACCAATCTGGTTGATCACTTTTCTTTGCCGATTCTGAACCCGATTTCTGCATACTTACTGTGTTAAAATTCAGGAAGTGTTAAAGTGCTATCTTTGCAGATCGGTATCAGTTCAGAAGTTTCTTTTCAGAGGAAGAAAACTAATGGGTCATGTTCTACATATCACATTCAATCAAGCTCCAGAGGTTGGGTTTCTGGAAGATCTTTTTGATGACCCTATGAGTTCAGTTTCAAAGGCAATTTGTTAAGTTTGCAGTGCGGAAAAGAGTTAAGTTTACGAAATGCCCTACTTTTCCAGTGAATAACTTTTGGCCGGTTGATTCTTTTGACGAATTTATTTTTGCATTGTCTTGCAAAGATGACATATTACTTCCAGTTCAGATTTGAGCCCCCTATTAATGCATTTGTCAGCCTTTTAAAATCAATTACGGCGATTAAAAATCATTTTTTGACAGTATGTTTGAAGGAATAGAATAAAAATGGCAATTTCAAAGGTTAATATCTTTCGACTCAGGTACAGTCATGAGATGCCATTTTGGGGAATGATATTTTCTAGATCAAAGAATGTGCCTGTAAGAGGGCAAGGTCTGATCAAATCATTATGTCAGTTTTCAAAGATAGTTTCGAAGGCCAGTTGCCGTAGTTGTGATCAAATTGCAGAAGTGTCGAAATGATTATAAATGTCACCGGTTCAAATTATGTAAAGTGACGATCATTCCACTCCATCCGGATATCTTCTATTCTACATTCTGTCAAAAAGTCCGCATGTCCGAATTGTAATTTAATGTCAGTTGCATTTTCATTTGGGACCGCTTGCAACTCCAATGTCAAAGGATTTTCTTAGGTGTCTTCTATTTTCCAAATGGATGAGCCCGCATTAAACAAAGTGGAAACATTGAAAAGTTATAAATTGGTTGAAAGTCAAGTAAATATCCATGCAATATAAGGACAGACATTTGAAATGTCAGAATGTTGCATTTGATTTTGAAAACGAAGAGGCCCATGTTTCACATAAAGATTTTAAAACACTCAATTTTAAGATTACTTTGCAAATCAGCAATCCCAGTAATCAGCGCAAACATTCATGGGAATGGGTATATTGTTTTGAATGTTTTGTTTAAACCTTAGCATTCCCAGCAATCAGCGCAGACAATGAAAATTTGAGGGGGAGTTAAAACTATTTTAATGGCTAGTGTGCTGCAAAGGGAAGTCTGCGCTAATTCACAGAGTGTAAAGTTTGAAAGAAACTTTCCAATGCTTTCTCACACAGGAAACTTACGCTGCCAAAGGAGGGGCTACCAAGGATAACAAGTGCATTGTCTTCTGCAAAGAGATGTTTGCGCAGACAATGAAGGAGTTCATGTGATTTTAAATGGAGGCTGCTGGTTTACAACATTAAAATATGCGCAAAAGCCAGTAAATATACAAACTTGCGCAGAGCATAACCATAGGGAGGGTGTTTTAATCTTTGTTTAGAAATTTGCAAAAGATAATGCCAGCAGTAGCATAAATTGGAGGAGGGAGTTGCAGATTTTAATACATTAATCCCAAATGACATTGCAAATAGAAAATACCAGAGTCTGCGATAGGCATAAGGGAGGAGATATTTGAAGTTTATGGAGATTTTAATCATGCATCTGCAAATGTTAATCCATGGGAAGTGGCACCCAGCCATCTGGAACAAATCTATGGTTTTCATTTGTAGAGATTCGACACCATTGATGAGCAGTTTTGATGGAGAAACCCAGAAAAATGATGAAACTGTGTATTTTTAATATCCCATATTCACTATGCAAAGGGAGTTTTCGGTATTTATATACCAAAACACAAACATCCAAGGTAAATAAGAAGCCCAGAGGCTCTTGGCAGGCCTTTGAGGGCTGGGGGTCAAATTGCATGAGTAATACACAGTGTTTTAGTGCAAAATTTGAAAATGGCTTTAAATTGTGAAAACATATATCCCACATTGTTCCCACAAGAGCATTCTGAAGTGTTTATAAGCTAAAACAAAAACATAGTAGTTTGAAGTTGAAGAGGAGGCTATCCACGCGCGCGCCCTCATCCAACCACCTCAATTTCTGTGCCCAAAAATGCAGAATATCAAATTTTGACGAAAATGAAGGAAGTCGCTGGTCGCCAGGTCGCGAGATGGAATAAACAGACGGATGCTAGTCGCCAGATCACCCAGAAATGATGGATGAGTTAAAAAGTGCTCGCAACTTTGATTTCCAGCTTGTCGTATAGTCGCCGGATAAATATGAGGTTAAAAATGAGTTAAGCACAGTTTGTGATAGCAAATAAGAGCATGCCACTTGTCAAAATCTGGCAATTTCTGGGTAAAATATGCATGAGTCTGGGATTTTCAAAGACTTTAAATATGCACAGGGTTAATTATAACAGGGAATTTAATAGTTCTATTGCAAATTTTATATGTTTATTCCCGGAGGGTTGTTTGAAAATAGTTGAAGGCAGAAGGTTTTGCTAGGGAGACGAGATTTTTAAAGGGTAAATAAGATCAGATTTGCACAGAGGAAAATGAGATAAATGCATAATATTTTAATTGCACAACTCAAATTTGAAAGAGCTTTCCAAAGGATTTTTGAAATCAGATTTTCAAAGGAAAATGTAACAGATTTCAAATATATTTTCAACAAATGAAATCAGATTGGATGGACTTTTTCAGTGGGAGAATGAAGGAGATTTGCAAAGGGATAATATCAGATATTTTTAGACATATGGACTCAGTTATTAATAGAATATATCAGATATTTTGGAAAGATGAATGAAAATCAGATTTGAGAGAAGGACAGGTGTTTGCCAGACATAGTTTTTAGGGTTTCTTCTGTCCTATATCTTTCTTTCTTTTCTCAGTTGTAAGGGTTCCTTTCCTCTGCTCTGTTTTGGTTTTTCCTGCAGATGTCCAGAGCAGGTTACCATTTGTTTGGAGATTTTATTTGTAAAGCTTGCTTCTTTT
>MU223739.1:3056466-3069716 GCA_018584345.1 Thuja plicata
GAAGGACCTTATCCAGTCCTTAGCAATTAGGCTTTTCTTGTCTCTGAATCAGTATTAGAAAGCATGGTGTTCAAGTAGTCATTTCAAGCACTGTGATTCATACAAGAAAAATCCCTAACAAATTGGCGACTCTGCTGGGGAAGTAAAAAAGTTTATTTCCTGGATTCTCTGGTACAGTATCTTTTTAATTTATCAAACGAGTTGCAGTTGAGTCTAGTTATAGAGTCTGGATTTCAAAAGAAAGGATATATTCCTTGTGTTTCATAAAAGAAGACTCAAGTCTGTGTGTTGTTTGCTGCAAAAAAATGTTTAAAAGTTTCCACCTGATCTCACTAATGGTGAGTGGCGACTCTGAGCTCTAATTTGCACCAGTGTACATGTGAAAGAAAGATTACAAAGAAGGTGAGCTTGCAGCGACAATGACAGCAGATATTTTATATGTTTTGATGTTGATTTAAAGGTGTCTTCAAAGCACACATGTTTTGCAACAGCTCAAATACATCCAGGTATTTTCACAAGTTTTAATAGTTTTCCTTATCAAGTGATTACAACACTAAAGCAAAAATGAATCAGTTAAAAAAGAGGTTTACATGTTTCAAGTTTTACTTGCATCTTTGCAAAATTTGAAGGAAATATGTAGGAGTGGCAGTTTGTAATTTTTTAATTGCTGAGATGTCACAATATTTTAATTGGAGGGGTGGTAATTTGTACGGGGCAATTAGTTTTGCGGGTATCCCTGGATATCCGAATCATATCCCATCAAAGGTTAAGGAGTATTTGCCAAGATTTACTGGTTTTGGAGAACAATCAGCTGAGGATCATTTAGAAAAAATTTCAGATTTGATTGATGATCATGACATAACACATGAGGATGTATTAATGAATTTATTTGCAATATCTCTAGTCGATAATGCTAGGGAGTGGTTTAAGCATTTACCTCATGATTCAATAGGATCTATGGCTGAAATGGAAGAATGTTTTATTGAACAATATGGTAACACAGAGGACAATAGTGTTTCTTATGCTATATCCTATGTTGAAGAATCTATGTCATATTTAGATCAGGATACAGAGGATCTTGAGGAGGAACTTATTAAGAAACTATCAGCCATCCGAAAGAAAATGAAAAAAGAAGAGGCCAATAAACAAGCTCAAATCAGAATTGACCAATTGAAATTGGAATTGCTAAACCAAATAGAAATAAGTGATGATGAATCTACTGATTTTGAGTCTGAGATTGTTGAAGATGTTGATGATAAATCTGACAGTGAATATGAATTTAGTGATATTCAAAGTAATGAAGATGAGTATATGTTTAGTGATGATGAAGAATCTACTACTGGTAAGGATACTGCTGACTATGCTGTTGATAATAAGCTTTATGAACAACAAGAAGATGAAAAAGATATATGCGGCCAGCAAGATAACAATTATGATGCAGACATAAGTGTTTGTAGTGAGGTCATTACACAAGAAGATATGTTTTCAGAGGTTTCACTACAAGACTCCAACAAAGAAGAAATTTGCAGCATCATGCAAGAAGACAGTAAGAAGATAAATGAAGAAGATGATTGTTGTTCCCTTCACAGTGAACAAATTACAGAGATTTTATCTTTTGAATATCTCAGATATTCAGGAAATAGAACCTTTGAACTTTCATATCCAACACATATTGATTTTGACAGAGAAAATGAATCACAACATTCTGATTTTGACATATGTGATACTGTTTCTTCTTGCACTCCTTCTTCATTAGGCTATAATAAAATTCAGTTTGATTTATCAGATGATGAGGTTTTCAGTGTGGTTTCAGATTCAGTAGATGCGGAAAATCCAAGTATGGAGTTGAGTACTGATTTAGAGAATAGTGTGGATTGTGAATCTTGTCTAGATTTTAAATCTACCTTTGAACTATTAGATGATGGTCAATCAGTTGCTCAAGTTTCAAAAGAAGAAATTCAATGTGCCAGTATTTTCCCTCCCACCCACCACTTTTCTGAGAGCTTGTTTAATAATCTGTGAGGAAAAAAATTATCGCCCCAACACCATGACCGGAGAAGCCATTGCATTACCTGTCAATGGACAGTTTATCAAGCACTATTTTGAGTAAGTTATGTGATAAGTTTGTCCAGGGTTGTATTCTGTGTAAAGTTCTCGCTTGTAAATATCTTTCCTGGTGCTCCTTTTGGGGTACCTTGTCCTTGTAAATAGTCTGTCGGCCGTCCTCTGGGATCACTTCCTTTTTTGTTTGTTTTCATTTTCATTTGTTTTTTTTTGTTTTCCCCAGGTTCCTAGTGTTTGGTCCTCTCCTTTGTAGACCGGTATGCTTTGCATGACATCTAGTCTTTGGAATGGTACCTTTTGCATTTTGACGAATTTGGAATCTATGGTTAGCATGGTGGAATTGGTCCGTGCTCCAAAGTTATTTTGTAAGTATGGTAAAAGGTTATGGGTAATCTTCATCTGGTTCACATCTTGACAGTCTGGAAATCAATTAAATCAAAACCTAAAGAAACATGTAATCGGACACACTAAGGACAGATCAGTTGCATTGGTTTGTTGACCAAGTCTGAAAATCATTAAAATATTCTGGGTCCAAAATTTCCTCTCCTATTTTTCAAATTGAAGTGGATGGCAAGGTGAAAGAAGTACCACCATTTAAATTTAGCTAAGCTTAATCTGCATGGTGAAAGAAGTACCACCTTCCCACCCAGAAAAGAAAAGGAAAAGAACAAACTGAAGAATGGAGAAATTCTGGTATCCGGGGGAAATGGGCAAGATATAATGATTTTGGTTTGACTTACTTAGCGCCTCTTGTTTGCTTCTCCCAGAGGTCTTCAGCTTGGTGTTCTTTCAAATCACACACTTCACAACTGACAAAAGACTGAAAGATCGAATCAGCGATGAGCTCAATTTTCTCACACACCTCGCACTTTGCAAATAGATTGCTCCAAGTAAAGATTTATTCTGGTTTTGCTAACCAAAGATTCTAAATTTCTCGAATGCACTGAGGCATCCGTCCCACATAATTTCCTTTTGTTATGCCTTGCATACCCGTCCCTACATTTTGTAGGAAAAATGTTGGGTCCCCCTTTTCTGCTTTTTGGCTCTTGCCTTGTTTTCTTTTATTTTCGCTCCGAGCTTTTCTTCCACAAGGGTCTCTTTCTTTTGTTTTTTCCTTCTTGTGTCTTTGGGACCTGGTCCCAGAGTTTGTTTGTCTCTTCCAGAGCTGGATTCTGGACTTCAGGATTATCTGCCATTACGTCTTCTTTCGCGAAAAGATATAGTTGCATGGAATCCATGGGCCCAGAGTATGGAGGTTTGCAAGTTCTGGGGTTTTGCAGAAGGAACACAACACATTTTTTTTACCCTAAGGGTATAAATAGGAGTTACCTGTCATTTTCACATTTACCGCAATCAAACACTTAGAGCATTCAAAGTGATTAAGGTGATTAAACAAGCTTGTGCTCCCAGTGTTTAGTGGAAATTTACCAGTGGTTTACAGTGTGTGATCCTGGTGGTTTTGAAGGTTAGCTTGTTGTAGAACATTTCAACATTCATCCTTCCTACATTTATCATGTTCCAGGTAAGCCTTCGGATTTTGCTCTCTAGTTCCTGGTTTTCCGGTTCTTATTTGCCTTTTTGGGTTTTGTTTTCTTTCTGTTTCTTGTTTGTTTCTGGTTTTGTTTGTGGTTTTCATTTCTGGTTCTTTTTTTGGTCACCGTCCATTGGCGGGTTGGCACTGGCAGAGGGTTGTTCACCCTCTGTGCAGTTGTAATATGGGCTGGTTTCCTCTGTGCTATACATTTTTGTAGTTCTTTTGTATATTATGTAAATGTCTGTAAGCTGTGTATATATGTTTCGGCCCTCGGCCCTATGTTTTTGCTATATTTTTGGTGTATATCCTTCTAATGTCATGTTGAGCTCACCATGCCCTTGTCCATGTTTTCTCAAATTTGTGAGCTCACCTTCTCGACAGAATACCACCTGGTTCAGACTCAGCTCCTTGCTGGTTTGAACCATGACAATTTTCTCTCTCCTCTATCAAAGTCAACCTTAATGACAAATTAATTTCTCATGCGTGCATTCAAATCCATCCAAGTGGCTTTCGCTTCATGCGTGTTCAGATATTTTTCAGCGTTATTTCCATAACCCCTATTTACTGCATGGCCATGTGACACCCACGTCAGCATAGTACGACCCATCTTCCGGCCATGTCACCCAATGGTTAGTTTTTTGGACTCTGGGTCCTATGTCCTGATTCAGCCCCTATCCCACTTCCGTCATATGTACAGGAATCCTCGGGGGTCCGGATAATGGTCCAGCCTCCTAAGTCTTCATTATATGTATATCTCTTCTAGGATTTAACGTGAACTAACTCTTTCAGGTGAAGACGCTATACGATGGTAAGATCTCCGGAGCCCAGAGTAATGTTTTGTCTTGTATAAGTTTTGACGGTCATCTTGCCTTTATGGTTGCCAGCATTGAATTTGTTAATCATGTCAGAGGCATCCACATATTCTCCACCCAAGAGTCCAAATCTCCCCACCACGGCAGTCACCAGGGCAGCCATCATGACTAAGATCAAGAAGGCCCTGGAAAATCTCCCACTAACCATGAAGTACTTGAGGGGAGACACCATCATGGGATCAAAGATTGATTCCAAGGTTCAGTTGATTACCGACACCAGTGTCAGAATGTGGGCATAAATTGAGGCCCTAGTAAAAATGATGTATATCCAACAAACGACCGGGGACCCATTAGCCATCAATGTTGGCAATTCTGGGATTCTTAAAGTTGCTTGCTTCCCATGCTCCGTGAAAGCCCCAGAACTTATTCTTACTCTGGCCGCACACTACAATTCATCTATCTGAGCCATCCTGCTCACTGCCCCAGTCCCTAACGGATATCCAACCCCCATGGTATCTTTGGACGCTGCAACCTTTCAGGTAGGTCTAGGGATTCCCTAGTTTTATGGAGTAGCTGTCATCACTCGGTCCTTGGCCTTGGGAGAATTTATGGAACTGGAACATATGGCCCGACAGTAGCTAAACAACAATTGGCTTAAGGTGCCAAAGAAAGACTTAAAAAGGATGAAGCTGGAGATCCCCTGGAAAGAATTCAAGGAAAGTATACAGATGGGGATCATAGAACTATGTAGGATCTTTGGATAGCCCCATACCCAGGTTTTCTTGGCATGGATGTACTACTTCTTGCTTGACATCTCTTCTAGTGAGCAATACTTTGATTGGGCCACCATCATCTCAAATCATGTGGACTCCAAGTTGCTCCAAGTCACCTGGACCTCTAAATTTTACATGACATCCTATGTTTTCTGGGCTCTGGCATAAAAATGCCCCATCAAAAATGGGCTACTCACTGCATGTGCACTTGGAATCGGCCCGGGCCAGAGCGCTCCCTGGGATTATTTCTCACAAGTTCAATGGGAGGCTAGTTTCCTCATCTTCTACCAAGTAAATGATGCCTTCATTTACTACAACCTCATCACATTTAACCGGGGCACCAGATACCGACTCTCTAAGGAGGCAATGGATTTGGTTAGAAGTTATGGCCACTATTACATTTAGTTTCAGCAGCACACCTATATTCGGGTGACCGGTTTCTCTGGTAAACCCTATTTGTTGCCCAAGCATTGTGGGAACAAAATAATTCTTCTAGAATATTGCTGGTAGATCCTAGAGCTACAAGCCCTCTTCACGGTAAAGATCATGATAAAGAAGGTAACAAATGTTCTATTCCCAATCACCTTTGGGAACCATTCTTGTAGTATGGCCACGACTAAGGAGGCAGACAATGAGCTTAAAAGTTTGAGCTTAACAGAGTTCTATCTGGCGCGGAAGAACTTTCATCCACTAGGAAAAATAGTAATGGAACTTCCTCGAGTATCAGAGCTCCATGCATTTCACATGGAGGATTTTTGGGAAGATTTCCAGGATGACTTTGAATTTCGGAGCCGACACTTCATCCGAATGACAATGGGGATGATGGAGAGGCTAAAGCTTTGAAAGTTCCCGGATGACTTCTTAGACATCGGGTCCACTATGGACCCACAATATAAAGAAAAGGGAGTAGACAAAATGGCTCTTCCTCCAGTTGACTGGAATGCCTAGGAAGGTGCAACAATTGAGGACCTTACCCACGACGTGGCTGAACGCAGCCACACATATTTCAAGAAGGCATGCCCAAGAAGCACACATAAAGTTGGCCCGTTCGTGCGGGGCTCAACTTCTGGGGCCGGAACCTCCTCACAAGGTGAGGATAGAGGAAAGAAGAAGGTGGGCATCCCTCCCCAAGTCCCTTTTGCGGCCCCCATAGGGGAGAAAATACAATAGACGCTGACAGTACTTATGGCCGGACCCGTCTGTCCTCCCTCTTCCACTTCACTAGCAGCATTGATGGTCCGAGCAACAGGGACCGGGGTGGAGGAGAAGGAAGCTATGTTAGATGCAGGGCCCCCTTTGGTAACTAGGAGAAAGAAAAAGAAGACTAACCCTTAGCCAAAAATGGAGCCAGAACTTGGGATGCCAAGCATCTAAGAAATATAAATTGTTTCTTCTGACTCCCCAAAATCGGATGCAAGACCTGAGGATATCCCAGAGACCTCCCCTCCACATGAATTCAATGACGTATTTGGGAGTGATGAATTTAGGAATCTACAGGGAGATATCATGAAGTTGGCAAAAGAATGAAAACCTCATGGGTCTACTAACAGAGCTTGTGCAACCTATTACTACCATTTCCATGGAAGTCTCCACATTCGGGGCACCTCTCCCTCAGGGTGACATAGATTCACTACGGGCTATGAAGAGAAAGGCCCAGGCGGTTGACGAATGGATTAACGAACAGGTGGGAAATGTCTAAAATTTCTTAATATCCACACTCCCTGACTTATATGTGGCCAACAATATCCTACACCAGGCTGAAACTACTATCTCCATCTGGAAGGGAGACATTGAAAATTATGAAGCATAGAAGGCTGAGTTGGCAGAGCTCATTGGCATTAGAGAAGAAGTTGTCTCTAAGGCTAGAATTTTGGGAGATGAGTCTTTTGACTTTGTCCAGACCCAACACTCTAGACTTGACCTCACATTGGGGTTAATCAAGTAACTGGTAGGGGCCTTGCATGACAAAGTCCAAGAAGTTCAATATTCTTTCAATTTATACAAGTCATTTATTTCGAAGGTCTCCAAAGTTGATCCATTTAGTACTGAAATGTGTACTCCAGAGGAATATGTCAGGGGAAAATTTGATGAGCTAATGGAATCTTGGTATCAATCCTCGGAGGGAATAGATGGAGAAAAAATGACACGGATAACACGCATGGTGCTCCAAGGTCATGACGTGGCGAAGATGGCTGCAATGTTTAAAGCAAATGTTCCAGATCTGGGCGAGCAGGTGGAGGTGGCCAAGTTCCGCCAGGCTGTCCTCAAGGATATTGACAAGGAGAGAATCACCCAGCTCCTGGAAACCTTCAATGATACCAAGGAACAATAAACTTCTCTATGTTCTAAAGATGATCACCAGAAGATGTACTTTGTATTTACTCAGTCTTTGGTAGTGCAAGCTTCTGGATCCCAGAGTTCTGGATCTGATAGTTTTGTATTCTTTTGGCAACCAACATCCTGGTTCCCGAAGCCGACCGGTCACTTTCAAAGCAGTTAATAAGGATGTCAGAAGGTGGGTGACTCTAGCAAGGCACGTCAGCTCAACAAGATGATCTTCCCAAGGCGTCACTCCAACTTAACACCTGGCACATCGGAGATAGGGAGCCACTTTTTCATTGATGAGGCATATAGCCTTGATCCCTGGGGGATCAGATTTCTTCTTTTCTCCCTCCGGATCTCTTCTTGAGGCCAATTCTTCTACTCCTCCTTTCTTATCTTATTCTTCTGACATGTCAGACCTTTTCTGTCTTGAGGTCTTTGTAATGTGGTGCAGGTAGTACCGGCCACCGTAAATTGTATTGTATTGGTTGAAGTGTAAATATGAGTTAGGTTAGTTTTAGGGCAAGATGTGTATAAATAATAAGTCTGACCTCATTCCAGGGGTCAGAAAAATTGATGATTTTGCAGTCCATAGCTTTAGCACTTTCAACATTTTCATTCTTAGTAGTTGCAGAGCTCAATGTTCATTAGTCTTTAAAATCTTTCAGTAAATAGATGCTCCCCTGGAGTTGCTAATGTACGCACCAGTGTTGGCTGGAATCATGTTAATGAAGAAGGAAGGATTCTCTCAATGATGTTGTTAGCATTCTAATATCTGGATTAACATTCTTTTGTGTTGTATGTTCCTTATGTCCCTTGCTCTAATGTTTTAAGTAGATTAACGACCTTCTTTTCCCTCACTATTGAATAAGTTTGAGCTGATGGTTATGTATTTGTTCAGTATTTAGTGTCGCATGTTAGAGCATGATTGATGTTTTGAATGTTTAGCATAACTATAAGTAGATGAAGTACTTCTAACCCTAGCATATCTTTTGAAATTATTTGGTGACTAACGAATGCTTGTAGGAAACCTCACTTACCTAAATCCCTGGAGTAGACAAGTCGAGATAACCAACTATCCCCCCGAACAAAACAATCACACTCCCAACCGAGCCCCCACATTGTCGAGACCCGACTCTCAGGTGCTTGAAGGCCCAGAGAATCTCATTTCTCCAGACAACCTTTAAAGGTGAAGTTGGCCGGTACCCCGGTACCCGATGAAAAATTACATCTATTGGCGGACCCGGTCACAAAGTCCCATCAACAGGGATAAAAACACATTTTTTTTCATAATAGTACTAAACAGTGTAGGAGTGCCAACAAAATTCACAAAATTACAAATTTTGATGGGTTCTCACTTCAAGATCAGAAGGAGATCCAAGAAGAAAGTGTAAAATTTTTCACAAACTTGTTGAACAACTCAGAGAGCTCACACATTAATGCTCAAAATGAATTGCTGGCTGACATTTCTAAGATTTTAACTCATGAAGATAATCAACTCCTTTTGGCCAAACTCTCAGAGGAATAAATTCTATAGACTCTTAATCACATGGCTCTTGACAAAGCTCCCGGTCTAGATGGATTCCCCCTAGCTTATTTCTGCATTGCTAGCATGTATTGGGGAAAGAGCTCACAGAGGCATTGGAGGCAACACGTTCTCCAGGTAGATTCTTGACCGGAATCAATAATAATTTTATTGCTCTTATCCCTAATAAAGAAAAAGCTAATAATATGTATGAATTTAGGTCGATAGCTCTTTGTAACACCATTTACAAATTGTTATCCAAAGCTTTAGCCAATAGATTTTAAAAAAGTATTGGGGAAGATTATTGGGGAAAATCAAACCGGGTTTGTTCCTAGTAGATCAATCCTAGATGACATCATCATTACTCAGGAAGTTATCCATTCTATTGAATGCAATAAACATCTAAGTATGATCATTAAATTAGACATTAAGAAAACATATGCTAAGGTGGACTGGAGATTCTTAGCCAAATGCTTGGAAAAAAGTTGGTTCTCTAAAGCTTGGATCAACTTAATTTATTGTTGTATATATACCCCCAAATTCTCCATCTTCATATATGGATCTCCACATGGATACTTTTAAGGCTCTAATGGGATCAGGCAAGGGGTTCCCTTATCTCCCTTATTATTTATCATTATGGAAGAAGCCTTTGGTCGTAGATTTATCATTCTACATAATTAGGGCATACTCAGTGGAGTGGAAATCACCTCGGCTGTCAGGGCAATCACCCAATAACAATTTGTAAATGACATACTACTTTTCGGAAAAAGGCATCATTGGGGAGGCTTTGCAAATTAATTTTTTTTTAGCCAATTATGCCTTAGCCCCAGGACAAGTTATCAATAAAGACAAGTCTCTGATTTTCTTTTTTCATACCAAAAAGAAAATTCAGCATCAGATTGTAAAATATTTGGATTTCAAGACTGGATCTCTCCCGTGCTCATACTTAGAAATCCCAATTGACAAAGCCATGAGAACATCAACAGTATGGGAACCTATTGGTGAAAGAAGGATCAGAATAATGGAATCATGGAAATCCAAGTGGTTATCCTGGGCAGGTAGAATTATTATGATCAAAGCTACTTTGGCAACAATCCCCATTGATATGATGTCTTGCATTGTATTATCAATGGGGTGTTATATGTACATTGTTAAAAAAGTTAAAAAAATTCTTTTGGCAAGGCATAGGCACAAAAAGAAAAATTTCCCTCATATCATGGGATTAAATATGCAGACCAGTGGAGGCAGGGGGTACAGGAATAAAAAATCAACTCTTGTAGAATCAGGCCCTTGGGGCGAAGCTAACTAGAAAATAAGCAAAGATCCAAATCTCAAATGGGTGAGGATCATCAAAGGGAAATATTTTCACAATTTAAATGAAGAAGAGGTTGCTAGAGTTAGGGAACTTCCTAGGGGGTCCAAAATTTGAAATTTCATATCAAGATCTAGGGGTGTTATTGAGGATAACATCACTTGGAACATCAAAGATGGGAGTAGAGCTCTATTCTAGGATGACTTGTAGTAGGGTTATCCAAGCATCAACAATCTTTTGGATCCAATCCAAATTAGCAAAGTATGTTCTAAAAAATAGGGAGCCTTTGTTAAAGATTACATATTACCCTCCTCAAAGAGAACTGCAGATGGATCATGGCAGTGGCGACAATTTGCAGAACTTGGCTTAGATCCCATAGACATGGTGCATCTTAACACGATTCTTAAGGACAAATTCTTCTTGCTTAAACAAGGAAATGATGAAATAATTTGGAATGGTTCAAAATCAGGGAAATATAATGTGAATGATGGATATAGAATTATATTAGGTGTTAAACAACAAACTCAATCTCAGTTGTCTATTCAATTATGTTGGAACAAGGTATGCCTCTCGAAGGCAGGTTTATTCTCTTGGGCGACAATCCAGGGAAGAGTCCTTACTGCTGATTGGTTCAAGAAGATTGGATATGAAGGCCCTTCAATGTGCACTTTATGTCATAACAATGAATAAGATACAAATCATTTGCTACTATCATTCCCTTTTACAATAGAATGTTGGCAGTGGCTTTGTGCAAAATTAGGTTGGTCATCAGCTCCACCCCGTGACATTTTATATATTTTCATATCTTGGCCCCAACCTTTCAAGGAATGCTTCTGTGGTAATTTATGGACTGTATCACCTTCCATTTTGATATGGGAATTATGGAAAGAAAGAAACATAAGGATATTTCAAGATAAAACAATGGATAAAGCCTCTCTACTTAACAAGATTGAGGCAACCATAGTAGAATTAATGAACACACACATCCAATCTCAAAGTGCTCAACATAATTTCTACACCAGTTGGGATGATAAAATGCTAAAGTGCTGGTTTGGTCTCAAGGCTCCTCCCATCATGGCAGAGAAATTAAAGAAAGTGGAAGGATTAGAGATGATTGTCATTGGTCTTCTCCTCCTCAGGGATGGTTAAAATTAAATTTTGATGGGGCCTCCGAAGGCAACCCAGGCCCAACAGGGGCTGGATACATTATTAACTCCAGTGAGGGTAAGGTAATAGAAAAAAATGCAAGGCCTCTGGAAATAGATACCAATAACATGGCATAATTTAAAGCATTGCTTTTTGGTCTTTCAATAGCAATGGAGTTTGGTTTGGGAAAATTGGAGATTGAAGGAGACTCCATGATTACGCTAACTGCAGTTAGAACCCATGCTACCCCAAATTGGAGACTTCAAGAAACATTAGAGGTCATTTTAAATTTGGTAGATAATTTTGAATCTACAACGGTCAATCACATCTATTGGGAAGGAAACCACCTGACAGACGAGCTGGATAATCAAGCAGCGTTGGGAATAACTCTCAAGTACACATGTACTTCATTAGCAGATTTGGGATTGGAGTGTACACCCGATGTTTTTACTCCATAGCCCGAACAACTTTGTCAAATTCAAAATTTGAATTGGCAGGAGGTGGAAAAACATGGTCACATCGCACCTCAATCGTAAACTAAGAAGGGATTGTTCATAAAATCACGACACCGCCTTTTCTTCCTGACATTTCTTGATTCTCAATCTTAGTAGTCATTTCTACCAGATGTTTGTTCCTTTTTGGGGATCAGAGTCTCTCCTTCAACACTCTTTTTTGAAGTGAAAACTAAGGCAGGACATTCGTAGAGCCAAGTTTAGATAGAGGGTGAAATCAGAATAGTGTGTCCCACTTTTTGGGACGAAGGATTTTGGACTTTCAAAAAAAAATAAAATTTGGTGGCTTCATGCGAAGTACCCTACGTGGGGCACTTCACGCGAAGTCGACACTTTGCGTGAAGTACCCCATGCTGGGTACTTCGCGTGAAGCCACACTTCACGTGAAGCCATTTTTCACCGAAATTTGTATAAATTTCCGACTACCCGTTTCATTTTTACTATTCATTGTTTGAGATTTTGCGAACCCAAGGCTTAGAGCGAACTAATGACGACCAGTACGACATCAGCAGCTCCCGAGCTTCTTCAACCTCTTGTGATTGTTAGTAGTATCAGGTACACACATTTTTCTCATTTTTATTGTAAATTATATGTTTTATATTTATTTTAGTTAATTATTTGTTTAAATAATATTTAGTTTGTAGAAATGTTAGAAAATGATAGTTGAATTTTAGAATATGTTAGAAAATTATAGTAGTATGTTAGAAAATCATAGTAGAATGTTAGAAAATATTAGAAAACATTAAAAAATCGCAGTATATTTATGTTTTCAAATGTTAGAAATTTGTAACTTAGTATACATTAGAAAATATTAGCAAATTGTAACTTAGTATACATTAGAAAATTACATAACTTAGTATATATTAGAAAATTGTAAAGTTTAGTATACATTAAAAAATATTATAAAATTGTAACTTAGTAAACATTAGAAAATATTATAAAATTGTAACTTAGTAAACATTAGAAAATTGTAAAGTTTAGTATACATTAGAAAATATTTGAAAATTGTAACTTAGTAAACATTAGAAAATATTATAAAACATTAGAAAATATTAGAAAATTATAACTTAGTTATAATTAGAAAACCGTTTAATTAGAATGTTAGCAAATGTTATAAAAAAATGTAACTTAGTACATGTTAGAAAATGATAAAAAACCATAGTACAAAATGTTAGAAATTAAAAATATTAGTTTTTAAATTGCTTTTAAAGTTAGCAAATTTATTAGGAATCTCTCTCTCTCTCTCTCTC